>CCAG010022940.1:0-29047 GCA_001077435.1 Glossina morsitans morsitans
TTTTTTTTTTTTTTTTTGGTCATGTTATACACACAATTTTCACATAAATATTTATGCTTGTCGGATGTATGCATAAAAACGAATCATGAAATCATGAATCATTTGTCATGATATGAAAAGTTATCGCGCTTATGACTTCATTTACACAGAATTTTTCAAATTTTATTTTATTTTTATAACCACCACAGGAGATCCAAGCATATTCAGCATGTTTGCGAATATGTGCAACGAATTTCGCAAGCCGTGAATATCGAAAGATGGGATGACGCAGTTGAATGTAATTCCTTCTGGTTTTTTGTTTTCGTTTTCCTTTCACATTTTTTTTTTTTTTTTTTTTTTTTGATCTAAATAGGAAAAGGAGTATAGTTTCATTTATTGCGCCTAGAAGTGTGCAGCAATTTTCATTTCCTGTTATGTGAGTCAATTTAATCATGTCCGTCTGTCTCTCCATCTCTCCTATCTGTCTCTTATTCGCCATAGAAATGATAAAATTTTAATTAGAAAATTGAAAATTACTGCACAAACGCAGTTGCAACGGACGCATGCAAAAGCTTAAGAATTTTATTTAAAATTCCCTTCTTATGTATTATTTAACGTTTATTACAAAAATTTCATTTCCGCTTTTTCTGCTTTTTTTATAAAGTATTCTCCTATATATGCTCTGATCGCGAGACGTATGAGTGATTTGTAATACCTGTTTTGTACATCGACTCTCAGTCTCATGCCCGTAAATATTTATCATTGTACGAAAGTCATACAAAAATAAATCTAATAAAATTTATTTTAATGGGATTTTCTTTTCATCAGGTGGAAAATTTGAAATTTAAATATAAGTTCGGTTAGAAGTTTTTATCTTAATTTCGAGTGGGAGAAAAAGGTCAGCTCTCTACATCCATACCTTTAACTTCTGCGAGGCGGATGGCGGGCGGCGAGTGCAATGCATAGCCGAAAAGGATGTTATCTATAAGAAGGATAGATAGAGAGTGGCCGCACCATGGATGGTGTCAGCCCGATCGATTGCCAACCGTGAGCGCTCACTACAGCCACAACCACGAGATCGCCACCGCATTGGGAATTTATTTCGGATATGCCACGCTTCTTAACTGCCTTAGAAGTGTGTAAAAACACAACTTTTACAACTTTAGTCCAGGGCCATTGGAAATGGAAAAAAATCAATATGGACCAGAAAAAAAAAAAAACTTCCATTCTTAGAGATAATCTTGATATATTTTAACTATGCACCAGACAATTTCTATTTTCTTCTGCTTCTTTGCTATTATGTCGTAGATTTCTTTGATGCTTTAACTTTACAAAGCTTGTTTTTTTTTTTTTTTTTTTGGTCATAAAGGGGTACACGATTGAACAACATTTCAGCCAGCCTAGGCATAACACTTACCGACTGAGACATACACCCACTAGGCTACAGCCGCCTTGCTGTCTCTTTCTCTTCATTTCGTTTGGACATCCTTTGAGTGATTTCCAAATCTCGAAATTCGAAAAATTCGCTTTCGATTACGCGATTGAATTAATGGCTAGGCGTTGTAATCGTGCCGATAAGTAAACAACTCTTGCAGAAAAATGCTCCTCTGATAATGAATTGTGAAGAGTGTGACTGAATGAAGATTGATTGAAGGAAAGAGGACGACTCTACGGGAGCATGAATTGAATGCTTTTGCGCCTTCCCAACAAACTGATCGTTCCGTTCGGCATTCCGTTCGGCTTGCAATTTCAATATGTACAGAATTGATTTCTGCATCGATCTAAGATTGTCCGTCCGTCCATCCCGTTCTTTATTTTGATGTTCAAGCTACAGGTGACAATTCGATGTACTTGATGTACCTGCTAAGAACATTAAGTGTTTCTTAAGTTAATTTACTCATCGGTGATACGAAAGAAAAAGTTTTAAAATATTAAAAATTCTGTTTATTTTAAATCCCTTAATATATTTTACACGATGGAACGCATCAGTGCTTTAAAAGTTTTCGTTAAGTTACGTTAAACAATTTATCACGCTACCGGGACAAAGGAAAGTTTTTATATTTATTTTTCTCTTTACTTTTCTTTTTGGAAATTTTAGAATTTTATTTTTATACGTATGTGACATCTTGCTTGCTTTAGAGATTTGACCCAGTTTTTAGAAAAGTTTACCAAGGCGCATTCAACCAAATCACGTTTGATTTGTTAAAGTGTTATTAAGCGGATTTTTTTTTCCCTCCCCTATTTTCTTTTTATGTTTAAGTAGCCAACAAGAATTATTGCAAAATATTTGGAAATTTTGTACAAAACATATTTCAATACTTGGTTTTCATTTAGTATAAGACTCTGTTGTAAGAAAATAGAAGAATGGAATGAGAAAAGAGCATAGCAATCAAAAGGTATCCTTACGTACGTCTTGCTCGAAACGAGTTCACTTTTAAAGGACATAGATAAAGCGCAACGGAAAGTTTCAAATCAAATCGTTAATCAGCTAAAACGAAAATGAATTTAATGGGTAGGATATAGATTGTCACTTCTTCTTCTTCTTCTTATTTAGTTAAGAGCATTCTTATAGCATTCAAGTTCCCGTCATGTCGTTTGAGGGAACTCTTTTCATTGGTATTTTGTGCATAAGACTATGCTTAGTAGTAATTAGAAATTCGTCTGCTGTGAGTGTTAGCCCCTACTTAAAATTTCTGACCGGCATTCATCATAGTTGATGACCTGAAAATGATTGCGATTGATGAGAAGGTTTTCTTTAGTTTCCTTTGCAAGATTTTTCCCATAACAGTGATAGAAAAACGCTCACTCGATTACACGTTAGGAAGACTTTGGGATAATATCGTAGTAACTAATAATGTGAGGAAAACATAACGAACTTACTCAGATGCGGAGTTTTTTGATCGAGAGGAACGATAAAATAATGTCACAGTTTCCAAATTAAAAGACTTAGCTAACGGCCTCTAACAGGAATCAATCTAAAATGTGGCATAAATTCCGATTAAGGAAATCTAACAGGAAATCTACTGCAGAGATAATCGCGGTAGCAAGGATTATTATTAGCAATGCAGTCCACAAAGAACGGAAACAAACTACAATTTAAGAGCAAAATACGTTCCGAAATGAATCTATGGGGAGGTTTCCAAATAATAAACTTGTCCCGCTTTTTTGATAAAATTTAACTCTATTTAAACTACACACACACACACGCAGCACAGCTTAATAAATGGAATACGCATCGTCTCTATCTATGGTCTATTGGCATTTATCGGGTATCGGCATAGGTATGCCCTGGCGTTAGAAAGTTCGCAGTTCCGGGACGAAGTGATCAGCGACCAATTTTTGCACATCTTTAACTTTACAGCTAAGCTAAGCTGGTCGTCTAAATATGACTACATCGATCTGAGCCAGTACTAATTAAAATGAAACGGGTCTGCAGAATATAGCGGATGCCCAACCTAAACTAAAAATTATTTCCTAACTTGCGGACAGACGTATGCGAAGTTTCCTTGTCGTCCAGACTAACATTTCTTTCACAAAATCCCGCAAATCAGGTGCTAACTGTTTCATAGGTTATTGCATTTACATTCCAAGCGGTCTCAATCATTTCCATAGCTTCGGCTGCATTTTTTTTTTTTTTTACGTTAGTCATGCTATAAACACAGAATGACATACATCTCTTTAAACACTTGATATACACTGAACGGCAACTTGCAAGCAACTGAGACTTATGCCGTTCCACTATCCACTATCTAAGTTATGTATACTTGGAATTTCGGGAAAATTGAACTCGACAGATAGGTTTTTTCTAAGCAACCAATGGAACGTTCAGTGGTACCACTTATTACATATACATATATAACTTGTGTAAGTAATGAATTTGGAAGGAGAAGTATTTCGAGCGCTCTATGATTGACGTCGTCGTACGCTGAATAAATCAATGATATTAAATGGAAAACGGTTATTGCATGTAGAGGAAGGGTCAACACCATCGAATTCATTCGTTATATACACTGGTATTTCCCATTGCATTATCATTTTTATATGTAGAAGGCGTCGATCCAAATTTTTGCAAAACCACTAATAATTTTTGTTTAAAATTTTCGGTGACTGTTACGATGAAAATATCGTTGAATTTTAATTTCCCAAAGAAACGTGACGTGATACCTTCAGTGGCTTTAAGCGACATTAAATATATTAATTAATTAATTAATTAATTAGTAATGAAATTATTATTTTTAAATTGCATTTCGCATTTCGCATATCGCATCTCGCTGACGAGCCAAACTAACACCGGATATCTGTTTCAAATACATTTTGTTTTTTACTTGAAATGAAACAAACAAATACTTTTTCTCATTCCATTCCTGTGAGAAGTTGTACTAAGAAAAGTTCAAATCTGTGCAATATTGTTAAGACAAATACGAGAAAGCAGAAAAAATGGCAACCAAAAAAAAAAAAAAATATATATTAAAAAAAAAAAAAAAATATTAAAAACGATTCCATAGCAGACTTATCATTATTCCATTGTTCGATCAATAGTCTCGATATTTGAGTACTCGATGGTAATGCAATAGGCATAAATATGATGGCGGCCAATGGGGACGGTGACGATGGACATAATTACTTTTAAATAAATCTTTTTAAGATTTTACTTAAAGGAATTCTAACGAATTCTTTATTATCTTGAATAGTTGCGTCTCTCCTCAGCTATGATCTATGAATAGGTGACTGTTTTGTTCGCGTACGTGACCATAGAATTTTTTGGCTTCTCCCAACTACTGCGGTGAACATTTTTATAAAGAGAATAGAAAATCAGTTCCCCGTGGACCTGGAGTTCGTATAGATGCTGTGTAGAAAAAAGTTTTCTATTCTATTATTACTTTTGTTAAATTTAAATTTTGTAAATACATCTTCAACGTGTAGCGCCAGTTGATGACTAAGGAGATTTCTAAGGCGATAGTCGAGATGGAAACTTTCAAGGTTTATAAATCTAGTTTAAGCAAATAATCATATAGTAATTCACACATAGGCACACGTGCACGCATACTCACATGCATACGTAAACGTTAGTTATTAAGTAAGAAATAAAAAAAAAAAACCGCCCTTAAGTGAAATGAGATACTTTTTGTCTGTAGCTTTCTTTCTAACCTCGTTCTTTTTTTTTTTTTTTTTTTTTTCTTTTATTCTTCTTCTCAGTTATCTGTTTAATATTTATATTGTTCTAAACGAAAGAATAATTATTCAACATAATTGAAGTAATTAAATATTAAGTGATTCGCGCTTTGAAGTGCAACGTATATCTACGAGAGATGTCTAACAATAGATCAGTGGTTCTCTGCCTTCGTTGCAAAGCGATTAAATAATAACTTTTTCCAAATATTTTTTAATAGGTATATGCACATGCATATGTATATATATATATATATATATATATATATTTATATAAAAATAATGTCGCGTTGATTGCCAGTATTGTCATCAGCTCTTAACAACAGCATCCTCATCATACAACCGTCAACAAGATAAGTCCGTTCGTTCGTTCGTTCACTCATGCATTCATTCATTCATTTATTCATTCGTTCATGCAACTATTCAACTATTCAAGTATTCATGTATTCAAGTATTCAAGTATAAATGCTTTTTTGTTTTTTGGAATTTCGGTTTTATTGATGCGTCATTATTTGTTGTTCGGTCGCTCGCATCATATCGGCTTGTAGGATACTTAATGGTGATGTGCTGTAAAAATATGGTGGTGGCTTGCAGTGTGTAATATGTTTAAAATTCCTTAAACCATACGAGAGGTGGCGAATGATTTTTCTTCTTCACACCCCGCCCTATTTTGTTATATATGTAATTTTGTATATGTATACGTGATATGTTATAAATACATTTCACGCATATGCTTATGTATAAAACAGTGTTGCCATTATCATCGTTTCAAAGATTGTAATCAAAATATTTATCAATATACCATCAAATTTAATCGGAGAACAGACATAAGTTCCATTATCCAAAAAAAAAAAAAAAATAAAAAATAAATAAATAAATAAGAGATTAAACTGTTGCTTATATCGAATAATTTCTACTGCATTGTTGTTATCAGTAAGCGTTGTTTTCTTCTTCGCGAGATGGAAGACACGAATTAATATAGGAATGTCTGTCCACTATGGTATTTACGGTTATTCTTAGAATATGGTCGTCATATTTTCGACAATACGTTCACATTTCTCATTCATTTGCAATTTCCAAGAATTTTGCAGGCTCTTCAAGTCGCCAACTTTTGAAGGAACGAGTTTTGTGTGTTTATTTTTCATCCATCCGCTCCTCGGTCATTAGGTTTAATAAATCGATACATTTTCCGTTCTTATTTTTTTTATTCGTGGCAAACATTATCAAGACTTTTTTCGATCACATTTCTAGGTCTCTGAGCCTCACCCAACCATGTGCGATGCTGGTAACACTCTCCATTCGAAATAATGCGCTTACGCTGATGTTTCTTTCAATTGTCACAATAGTCGCGGAAGTCATTTTCCAAGATGCGACTCGAGTTTTATATATTCTTAGTAGAGTCGAAAGAGTGCCTTGGAGCATCCTTTTGTGCTTGTTGAATAGCCAGAAGTGGCCCAATCGACGTTCGAGGCCTGTAAGACATAGAACGTGTTTTAAAATGGTTTGGGTTCATCTAAATGAAACGACCACAGCATTGGCAAGGTGGCTAAGTGTAAAGTGACGATTTTCGCGCACTAAATCTTTGATGGCCTCGCTTGAGGTTAGCAGGGCGCATATGGGTATTAGTGGAGACTAAACATGGTTGACATTTTCGCTCCATATATGAACAAAACACATCTATCTAAAAATTACAGTCGGTAATCTAAAGTCTACAATCACTTGACAAAAGGATGCAGGGTTACAATAGGTAAACAATGACGTAAATATATATTGCACTCTTTTCAAGCTTCAAACTTCCACTTAGAGGTCGATTAGTATGTCTCGCCGTTTATCTAGTATTTTGAGAGAGCTTTTATTATTCTCTTGTCTCCGGGTCTGTCTGTAGACAATGGTGATGGTTTTTACTTGTTGAGAATTATTGAGAAGAGTTTTCCTCTTCACCAATACAATTGAAATTGTTCTATTGATTAAATTTGAAGTGTAACTGGGATTTTTTCTACTCTAACACAATGGTATGTCAATCCAAATAAGAATCATGATTACTCTAGCACCTTGTAGAGTTGCATATAGTGAAGTTTTCTCACTCAGTGGAAGCGCGATAGAGATGATATTCATAATTACGTTAATTGCTGTTAGCGAATAGGTCTGGTGCCATATATTCTCTCTGCCTTTGTCTTCACATTCATGTCTCTTTCTAAAATTATTTCCTTTATATTTACCTATGTATGTATGTATATATGTATGTATATACGTACGTACGTACGTATGTATGTATGTATGTATGTATGTATGTATGTATGTATGTATGTATGCATATTTCACAATCACAAAGTCGTTCATGATGATGAAATGCATTTACTAACACTTATTACTTAAAATTTTATATGAGAGCTACCTTAACGGTTAAAGTTAAATGTGTGAGTGTTTTACAGTTGACTTTAAATTAATCCGTCTTAACAAAGTAAAGCTTACGCCAATGTCGCGATAGGGAATCTTCTAAACACTATGCAGTTTCGTTATCGAGAGAAAGTTGCTTTAACTACAGCTATTGCTATGGGATTAAAAGTTAGACATTTGTCAGAAGGTACGTGTTACGTTCAGGTATTAAGTTCAATTCCTTCAAACTTGCGATAATTCGTAATAGCTGGTGGCCGTAATGCATGTTACATCTTCACTATTCTATTTCTCTATCACTCATATCAGTTGCTTTATATATATTTATCTACGAGTCTCATAAAATGTATCTTAGTATGTATATGAATTAATTTCCGCCATAGCTTTGAAAAGTTTTTACTTAAACCTAATTTTCTTTCAAATCAGATCCTCGCAGTATTCGTTGCAGTGGATTTGCAAAATTTACAGCATTTTAACAACACTGTTGTAAATTTTATATATAATTTACGATTACAAGTATTTGGGTAGTATCTTCTCCTTCTCTCTCTCTCTCTCTCTCTCTTTCTCTCTCTTACTTTACTTTCATTCGAGTAATTGTACGATTACAACCTGGTTGTTAAGTTGCTGTCTTTACATTCATGGCTATGTAGTGTAGCGCTTGTTTATAATGTCTCGTGGAACGTTAATTTATAACTATTTTATGCTCGCACTAGAGCCTCTCTCTCATTCTGGCATTTGGTTACCTCGTTCTCTTCTTCTTCTTCTTCTGGTACTGTTACCGTTACAGCTCCCCTCATTTTACATTTTGGTCTATCGTATTAAGCTTTAGTTTGTGTTTTATTTGCTCTTCGTAGCAGCATACGTATGTATAAACAATGCTTAACATTTATTTTTACTGCAAGGCATTAATTTATATATATGTACAAATGCATATATATATATATATATAGATATATACGTGTATATGTAGGATTATATGCACACACACACACACACACACAAACACAAATAAACAAATAACAAAACATAACATATATACATATGTGCGTGCGTGTATGTGCATGTGTAAATGCATAAAGCTCCATATGTATATGAATGAAACAATGCAGTATACACAGTAACATCTTTATTATACACACATAAATTGAATGTTTTATAACTTGCATGTACATGCACATATGCACATATGCACGTGCACACGTACACATACACGTACACGTACACGTACGTAAACTGCTCTTAAATAATGATGTTTGCCGTTATTGTTCTTTCGCTGCGCTTGTTCGTCATTGTTGTTGCATTATTGGTGTTGTTGGTGGTGTTTAATCATGTTTAAGTTGGTGAGAGAAATGAAAGGAGAAGAAGGAAACCTGCAACGCACATCATATTTACATATAATTCTTAATATATATATATATATATATATATATATATGTATATACATGTATATACATACATACGCACTCATGCACTTATGCACTCATGCATACATACACATATCTATGCATGTATGTTGTTGCAATTTAACTTTTGCTTGCATACTCTGACTTACGTTGGTACTGGTGATGCCTAGTACGCCCATATATAAATTTCAAGTGAGCGCAACTGAAGGATTTTTAAGCCTGTTGTCACACTTTTCACACTGTTCACATGATTTCTTTTTCTTCTTTCCATTACTTATTTTTCATAGTTTAATGCTTGTTTTTTCTATCGTTGTTGTTGTTGTCGTTGTTGTTGTTGTTGTTGTTATTGTTGTTATTGTTATTGTTATTGTCGTGGCTGCAGTTGCTGCCCTACTTTACATATGTTGGTTAATGTAACCAGTCAAGTAATTCTTATTTTTCTCCTTTTCACCTCTTTCCCGGTGTTTCCTTTCGTTAAATTTTTTAATATTTATTTTCACGTTTTAATGAATGTTTAAATAAGAAAAACATTTTCTTTAAATTCACAAAAATGCCTGTCACGCTACGAATACTAAATAAATTATTCGTCCGCAAAATTAGCCATCCGTTGCTAAGTTAAATTTCTAAGTTAAAGATGTCGCCTATAGGTAATATGTATATAAAACGGCACAAACATACACAATCACATACACAATCACTTAATGTGATGTCGAGAGTGAACATATTTCAAATTTATTTCATTTTTTTTGCTTCTCATCTCTTTGCAATAATTGCTCATTAAATATACATAACAGCAATCAGCTTAAAACGCCAACTAATACTAATACAATCCGGCATGATTGCGCGATATTTTATGCTCGAGATTGTTTCAATTTCTCTGAAGCCAATACATCTTCAACTTCTTATGGCAACAGAATCGAACCTTCAGGAGCAGTAAAGAAAGCTTAGATAAATCTTATTGGCAATGCATTGCGGGATAATGCATAAGAGATGACATTTGAAATTTCGTAGCATTTTTGAACTGTCAAGATACAATTGTCCAGAAGGATCATGATTCAATGGCCTCATGCCACTGCCATGCACGAATTACCCCAAAATTTTCTAAAAGCTTGAATGTGTGTGTTTGTTTTTGTTTGCGCCTTTTGTCTCTGCCTATTGAAGTGAGAAATGTATTCACGTTCGGGATTGGGGAGCAGCATTAACTCGAATATGATTCCGATTCAAGTAAGTTCAAGTATTCATCGCTTCGGTCAGAGGTAGATAATGTCCAGTTTGAACAGAATTATATATAGAAAGCATAGTTCTGAGAAATGTGTTGCGAAGGGGGAAATCTCTTACATCTGACATATGTGAAAGACTAAAAATTCAAATATTACGTTATACCGAGAAGACCTCTATATCACTCTCTCTCGTAGAAAAAGAATTGATGTAAGTGTAAGAGGAACGGAATTGTCCTTTTGGGTTTATGTTTCTTTGGCGGTTATACGGCTGTTGTCCACCTATAGCTATTGACGATAAATAAAACTTTACTTAGTATCATAAGATGCGTTGTAATTGCGAAGATCGTTAATGTTTTCATTTTCCTCGTTGAATTCCGGTCGTACAGATGTTGTTTGTTTCACAGTTTCTTGCTTTACAACTTCTTTCATCGCTTCAGTCAGTTATTCCAGTGAGGTACAATAGAAAGTCCACCTCACCTTCCCTTTCTAGTCAAATGGAAAATAAGATCTTCGATCGGTATGTTCGATGATTTGTAATCCAATATGCCTCAGCCTCCTTGGATTATTAAAGCCATTGGCCAATTTTGGTTTCGATCAAATTTCACATACGCATGATTTTTCATTAGATCCCCTCGTCAATAATCACGAATCTCTGCATGAACTAAATGAACTCAGGAAAACTCTTACCGCACAATATGAATGCATATGAAAATTATGCTTAAGATGGGAAAAATTTAAAATTAAATTTTTACTTACGAGAGTTTAACATTTCTCGTTCCTCATGGTTGGTTTTACAAGTTGTCGCATTTTAATTGGGTAGCTGTCACCTCACATATACGATGTCAATGCAAGTAAAATGATAGCAACTTGAAGAAAACCTTTTAATTAAATAACATTCCAATAATTTTGATTGAAATCACGTATAACTTAAATACAGAATATTTTCACTACCATCGCATCACATATCATCACAGAAGATCTGCCTGAAGTTTCTTGCATATAGTTTGTTGTTGTTGTTGTTGAAGAGAGCAACAAAAGCATATGAAGATTTGCAACAAAAATACCGCAAAGATATCCGGTAATGATGGCTAGTTTTCAAGAATTTCATAAGCATACGATTTGATAAAGGCAAAGGCACTTGAATCGTAACAGCCGATGGGAGAGAGGGCAAAGCGAAGAGAACAAGAATGTATATATATATATGTTGAATATCTTTCATCGCATAACGTCGCTTACAACAGTCCTTGTAGCGATCGACTTGATCCCATGAAGTTTTCACAGCATTTACATCCCACAAAACGTATAAGCAAGGGATTGGTTACCTTTTTCTTCGTATTCGGAAATTAAGAAACACTTTAGTTGACTTCAATTTATTCGTTCGCATATTAAGACGTTTAATATGCTTACGTTCAATGCTACCTATGCCTAATGACATCAGCAGCAGTGACTGATTGATTGATTGACTCTTTTGTTTTCGTACAAGACCTCAATTTCATCTTAGTTTCGTATTGGTGGCGAGGCTCTTAAAGAGATTCGCATAATTTTGCCTCATATTGCTAAGAAAGACTGCCATTGTCATGACAACATGGTCGAGATTTGTTAATCTCTTGTATGAATTCCCTATGAAAACTTTGTCCATCACTTTCGAAATGCGTTCGTTTCTACGACGAATAAATAGAACCGCATTTAAAATGAAAGATAAAGTTATTGTAATGGCAACGGCCAGTGGTTCAAAGCTACTGAAAGAAAGAGTTAATCACAAGCAAGCTCTTTGGAAGAATCGCAGAATTGTCGTCTTTGAACTAAAATAAGATTTTTTCCCTTGTGAAAGCATTTTGGGACTTTCGCAATTAATTTATAGTAACTTTTACGAAAATATAGGATACCGAGGGGATAGATTTAAGAGATCACCTACATATATAATATAGATTTATGATTTTTGGGGAGAAAGTAAAGGGGCGTTGAACGTGGGTAGGTCGTAAATAATCAATTTTATAAAATAACATGAAAGAATTCTGCTTCTTCTTCTTCTTTTTCTTTTTTTGTAAAGCATTCTACCGATAGACTGGGCTACGGGTGCCAATGCAATGTGGCTCCATTGTTGCGATCCAGAGTAGAATGGAGTCTTCAATGTAGAGTAAAGATTGCTACATACAATATCCATCACTACCATCTTCTGCATCTGTTGGTCCCATATGTTTGTTAGCTATTTACGAAAGTGATAATAATTTGTTATAGCGTTGACATTGGCCACCACTATCCTAAGGCCAAATATCGTGCCCATATAAGATTTGGAGATAATAATTGCTTTTTCCTTGCAACATCAAACTTTCAAAATGTTCAACTTTAGAGATTCACTCAGTCCACGCCTGATTCTATGTTATCTTTAGGTTGATAACAATTGAATTTGTAAGGCATCACGTCATGGTACATTTGTTCTTGTAATGCTTTTTCTAGATCATTTTTCTTCCAAAAGTCTAGCTCGTAGCAGTTCGGGCTGTGACAGTTCATCACGAATCTGCACAAAACGTACAGGCCTTATAACAATGGTTTAGAAATAAAGTCATATTATTTGCACGCAAGCCAGCACAGTATCATTCAGAGATATCGTTTTTCGCGCGGTATTCTTTCGACTTTTTTATATGACCAACCGCTCAGAACATATCTCCTATACGTAGAGATACAATGGTGATTAGGAGAGGTTGTAATTAGAGAGAAGTGGAGAAAGGCAGTAGTGTAGGCGAACGTTCGACTTGGAAATAGAGAAATCAGGTACCATGAGAAAAAGCACTACTAGTAGGTTTTTCCATAGGCGAGAAATACCGAGTCGCGGTAATGTGTCGTCAAAATCTCTTATCTCTGTAGAATACTTGCCCTGGATGTACCTATACATAAGCACTGCACAGTCCACCTTACTCCAATGCTCAAGGACATCGAGATTATTGGACATACTTTTGTCGTCCATGTGTATTTGAGCTATTCGCTGTTTACGATGGAGGGCCTCCGACCACACATGCGAATTCTAGTCTAATTTAGGCCGGATTGACATGTTGATTACTGATATGATTCGTTTGACTTGTAACTACGAATTGCCTCACGTAGTTGTGTACCAAAGAATCGGTTTACAAAATGAGATATATATGTGCATTTTGTATTCGAACATACTAACATACTAACTTTTTCTGTAAGACTTCATTATTGACATTCCTTATGGCATTCATGCTTTCTCTCCTCACACAATTCGTTCCTTCTTGTAAAGTTTATATCTGCGGATATTCTATTGAATGAGGCTGTACGTTTTCTGCCTGAAAATAAGTTAACCATTTTTCCTTCGTTCGTTGTTAACTTTAGTCAACGTCTAAGTAGACTTTTTAAACCTAGATTACAATACATGTGACACTCGTGCAATGTACGAATGTTAAAATGTGTCTTTGATTTTGTAAATTATTAGCCCCATCAGATGGGACAGTAAATGCGATCGGTACAATTATAAATTACTGTTCAACATAATTTGCTTATACCATGACTCGTCAAATCGATTAATTATGTTTCTTATTTTGACAGCAAAGACATTTTTCCGGATAGCTGGTATAGGTTGGTGAGCCTGAGACTCATATTAAACATAAAATCGTTGGGCGAATGGATTGCCGAAATGTTCACTTAATTCACGATCGATCACTTTAAACAAGAGTAACGATATCCTACGCGGCAAAGTCGTGGCTAGCTAGTGTATCACCAGGCAGCAAACATGCGGCTTCATTTCATAGGATATCCGCACACACAAATTTTACACAGGTCAACAGGGAATATCCTGAAAATTAGTCTTACATAAATTGCTACGCCTCCGACAGATATGTCCTTAAGTAGTCCTTAAAACCCTTTTAAAAATTTTCACCCAATTTCAAAAATTTCATCTGTCGCCATGGTTGCTGTACGCTACGATATAGTTTTCTAATGTCCAATATTGCTATTAAGGATCCTTGATTTAAGTCAAAAATGCTTTTAGCATGATGTTGACTTGCATATCCATACGTATCTGTTTTGCGAGTTTCCTAGTCCTTGTCTGTCTTTTCTCTTCTCACCTTGACTATGCTAAGCTTGAAGCTTGACTTTAAACTCACTTTAAATCGTTTGGATGAGTCTTTCTATCTACGAATCGCAAACTGACGACAAGTGTCAGCTAAGATTATTTTTGCTTTTCAATTTTCACTCCACTCAACTAATTCGTTTTAATGCTGAAACTGACATTTTCTACAGTGCAGCAAATTTATACATTTGTACCTTTTAGATGAGGACAGTTTTCAAAATTACGATATCGGCTTGTCTGCCTTAGCGTTATCCTAAGGTCAAGTCACTTTAAATGAGCTAAAGCCAGCTAATGCAAGAAACGGAGGATGAATGCATTGAAATTAATAAAAAGTTTAGAAAAACGGATAACTTTGCTTTCGTGTTAGACATTCGATTGATTAAATTCCGGCTATCAAGTCCACTTTATTATCGAAGGTGTTAACCAGAACCTTTAAGGAAGAAGCACAAAAAATTCTATTAACCTTTAGATGCAGGACACATTCACGCATACAGTTCAGTTAAAAAAGTTACATAAAAAGTGCTCCATAAAATTGATGGTGTTTTTGGTTAAACTGTACCGATGAGAGAATCGCTTTACAACGTATGAATGCGAACGAAGAAGTATATGATAAAAGCGAAAGAAAGATAACCACAATGTACTTACTTTTGATGTTTCTAGTAAAACAATAAAACATTTAAACACTTGTTTCTTCTTACAGAGGCGACAAAAATCAGTAAATTATTTTTAAAATAATTTAAAATGAAAATTTATTAAATATCTCTTTATACCCTACACCATTTGTTGTATTAAGTTTGTGCGAAGGTCGAACAGAATAGTCAGCCAGAACCACTTGATGTAGGTACACCTTTTATTAGACTGTTCGCCTCAGAGTCACTTTCTGAATTAATTTAAGCTTGTCTGTCCATCTGTCTGTCTATCTATCTTGTTTTCTCCTGCTAATATATTTAGTAAAGCAACAAAACACAATAAACTGTTTTGTGTAAAAGAAGAGAAAATAACGTAAAAAGCGGATGGATAAACTATTTATGGGAAAAAAAGAAGAGGAAGAAAAGAAAGGAAAAAAAAAACAAGCGAATGACTGCAAAACTCTGGGTAAAGTATGATATGTATGTGCGTGTTCATGGGTATTGCAACTTTATACGCCAATGATCAGGATAAAAAAAAAATATAGCGCTATATATATATGTCAATGACAATAACAATTAATAACAACAATTAACAACAACATCATCAGTTCAAATATCAATTTCATCTAAAAGCAATATTCATACGACAAATCTTATCACCTTTAGTTTGATTATCACACTATTATATGATAATTAAACATCTAATCAAATAATGAAATTATTTAAACGGTGGTATACTGCTATCTGCTTAGCTATTGTTGTTATTGTTGCATCGAAGGGTAAGTCAAAGAAAGTATAAAACTCGCAGATTACGCGCTTTCCAGCGAAAATCGAGGCGAATAAACGATTTGCATTATTATTATGACACACACACGCACACTCACACACACACACACACAAACACAAACACAAATACTAACAAGCAGTGAGAAGTCAATGATAAAAATTGCTATACTTATAAACACATTTCAGCTCAATGTTGCCCATATATGTGTGTGTTGTGTCGAGACTCGGCGAATTTCCTAAGAGCAGGCAATTCACTCCCAGCTGTAGGAAAGCGTAGCGTTTATTGTTTGAAATTTTCTTTATTAATAGATTATTATGTCGAAGGTTGCCTCTAGGTTAACCTAGATGTTTACCCTGGTCTAGCTTCGTTGGCATTATAGGGAAAAAAATAAAAATAAAAATAAAAAGAAGAACTAAAACGCATACATGTTTGCCGTATGTTGATAGTTCGGTTACTAATTGCCCTGCGTTCTTCTCTTAAGTATACACGAGTTCATCTCGTGTATTTACCTTTAGTTTTCTTATTGTCACATTTTCTTACCTCAACAAGACTGTTATCAATTTCTGTTTTAATGCTCATTTCCTATCGAGTGTTGAAAGTTTATTTCATTCAATCAAATCGACAAAATATGGAAAGTAATGACATTGTTACACTAAGTTGATCTGATTTACTTATACATTCGCGATAATTTAGAATAGTACCTTAAGGCAGAAAGGATTATTTGAGCCATTGATAGGAGTAAGTGCATGTGCAAGTATGTCAGCATATGATGTATTGGAGACTTGTGTTGGATTTACTAGGAGTGCAAAAGTGGAGAATCCGGGTTTGCTTTTAAGATTTGCAAAGTTAACTGTTGAAGACTTCAACAATATCGATAACACCTATCGATAACACGATAACATATATAGCAGGAATTTCTCTTCGTTTAAAAGAAACAAAATGAAAAGAATGGAAAGACAAGGATCTTAACGAGAAGACGAAGAAAGTATTTCTCCGTTCAAATGAAGGCTTACTATGTTTTAATGCTAGCACTAGATTTGTGCATCTATGTATATGTCTACAGATGAACATTGTGAGTAGATCCATAATTAACGATATCAACCACGACTTTATCGTATTTTTTCTCATTGTCACATTGACTGTACAACCAAGCAATATATATATAAATGATACTTGTTGGTGGATTTGTAGTGCGGATTGATTGGTCTTTAGCTTATGAATTTGATGTTAAGCGTTTCAAAATTGCTGTTGTTATACAGTGTAAGCAAGCAGTGGCGTCGAATTTTCTTAATTCTCGCTACAAGACTGTGCTTGTCTTAAGAGTCGTACTCTTGGTTGCTATTAACACAGATGTCATAATTTTCATTGCTTTTATTGACTATTAAGGCAGAGCTTTTCTTTATTTTGACTCTTAGTGACATGGTTCGGGCAGTAGAGAAGGCCGTTATTTAGAAAAATCTCTCTTAGCACGATATTGACCTGTAAAGGCAATCAGACGACAGAGAGTTCAGAGACACCCAGTTTGTTTCTTTCTTTTGATTTGATTGCTAACGCTACAAAAGTAATATGCGTTGTATGTGGTAATAGGCAGATGGACAAGCCATTCGCAAGTATAAATTGGGCAAATGCAAACGCCCACTAGACTTACATTCTTTTGCTACGAAAATGTCCTGTCTATTGCAAATGCAACTCGGTTTAAGTCCGTCATAATTAATCATGAGGAATTGAAACCAAGTTAATAACGAAAATTAAGCACTCTATAGAGTTACGACCAAAGTAAGTTCTAACGCTATTCTTCCTTACCCTACCCGGTTGCTCATGCGGATATTACAAATGAATTCCTTTTAACCGCATCGCCGCTTAAGTTGCTCTTCACATCCTCGTCTAAATTGAATTTAAATTAAAAATTTCAGCTTCAGCAAAATTATTGTTTCTATAATTCGTGCTCGTTTATAACTGCATGAGTGTAAGTGAGTGATCTTGTAAATACGAATTTTATATATAATTCACGTATTCCGGCTAAGTCATCCAAGACTGCTTCAGTTCTATTGAACTACTCTGTATATAGAAGGAAATTTGTACGGAGATTCTTAGAAGACCCATAGAATGACTCTTACGACATTTGGATTCTTTGTATGCGGATATCATCAACTAAGTTGTTCATATTGTTGCCTAAGTATTTATATATTGGCGTGGAAAAGCAAGAGGAATTGTTTTAGAGTATTAGATAAACGAGAATCGTTCGAGAAAAACCCTCTTGTTAGTAGCTCTCCTACTATTTTATTCAATAGACATAAGGCAATGATAGAAATGAATCTTTCATATGGGAATGACTTTTGTCAAAGTTGTCAGAGTGTCATGCTTGATTTCGGTGAAGTTTTCTTATACGCATTAATAGCGTGAGAAAACGACGCACATGCGCTGCCGTGTATGCACGAAAGTACCTCGACAGCGTATCTGTTTGTCCTGTGGCAAGAAAATTAATCACACTGTGCCTTATCTAAGCGCTTTCATTTATCCTAAGTGCTCCTCTTATCTGACAGTCGATTAAATACTGGCAGTCGAGTAAATCTAGCTCGATTGGTTTATGTCAGTATGGCGTGTTGGAAAGTGTACCGTCGCGTTAAAACACTTCCGTCATACTGCTCGGTAAGCCTTGAATCGGGTCCACTCATATCGCTACCACCATTTATTTATGTAGTCGGGCTGGCTCTCGTACCGTATGCCAATTAACTTGAGGCTCGATGGATAATGAATTTGTGAATTATTTTTTAAGCACATACTTTACATATTAATAAAGTGAACTAATGAAAGTTCATATTGATTCATATATAAACAGAAATCATGGAATATTAGTTGGATACCGTATTAATGTTGCATTTATTGCATGGTTATGCTAACCGAGATTCATTTCACATAATCTTTTATATATGAAATTCCGGTATTCTCTTCAAAAAAAAAAAATAAATAAAATAAATAAATAAAAAAAATCTCAGAAATTTTCATTAAATAGATGACTGCGTAAATTTTCGATTTTTTTCATTTTCTATTCGCTTTGTTTATGTTATTTATTATCATATTTGTTATCATAAAAGAACTGAAACGAAGAGAATACTTTTTAACATGATGATCACACATTATTGTACTAACTACCCTTATGTGTCATACGATGAAGGGTCGTAACATGTTTTGTGTACTTTTGAAACTTTCTAAAAAGAAAAAGAAAAAATAAACAAAAAGAATTTATTCATATTATTATTATTTTCTTATGTTATTATTATTTAAAGTTTAACAAAAATTTAAAGCGTATACAGAAATAAAGAGCTCTGGCTGCTGCAGCTTTCACAATTGAAAGAATTTTTTTTTGTTCATCAAATATTTTAAAGCGACGGAGCTTGAAAATAAAATAAAAATTTTCAAGTATTCAGAAAGTCCGAAGTTAAGTTATCTTAAATCATTAAAGGGCTTTCACCTATAAAACGTATAATATATAAAACATATACGCATATATCTTATATAGACATATATATAGACATATATATATATATATATATATATATATATATGGAATTGTGGAATCTTTGGCCTAAATCTATGTGTGACGCTATTAATAAAATTTGCTTATTGCTTAACATGACAGGTATCCGAAAAAAGAATTTCTGTTGCCCTATCGATGTTGCTGCAATCATGGCAAAAATTAGTGACTCAAGGACAAGGATAGATGACTTTTGACTATCAAAAATTTAATGCAATAACTGTATTCTTTCTCTAAGCGAATTCAGTCTTGTCAGTAAATTGTAAAACACAATGTAAAAAATTCGAGGTGCAACGTTCAGATTAGTTGAAGCAAACTTGGTCAAGATCCATATGCCGAAACGTTCGAAATAATTGATGTGTACAGCAACAAAATATATGTAATATTTAAGGTAACATAGATGCGATCACAGCTATCGAGCTTACTTAAGCTATATCGTGATATGTGCCGAATAACTCTCGTGATTGGAGATTAATCTTCGAACATTTGTTGATGATAGAACAGTAAAAAACAGTAAAACAACATCTATCCAAGATCACAGTATCCTGAGTTAGTTACAAACCTAGCTCCCAGATTCGCTGCAGATATAGCCACAACCATCGAGGTAATTGCAGCCCTAGGCTTTGGGATAGCTGACGCTTAAGCCCACAAGGTATTTGTAGTTGCAGCTTCTGGGTTAGTTGCAGCTGCAGCTCTCGATATAGTTGCAGCCTCTGCCTCGGAGGTAGCCATCGTCCCACCCCTAGAGGTAATTGCAGTCGCAACTTTTGCGGTATTAGTAGCTTCACTCTCTGGAAAAGGTAGTAGCAGCCCCCGAATTAATTGCAGTCATAGCCCCCCGGATGATGACAGCCGTGCATCAGCGGCCCCAATGCTACTAGCGGATCCATCCCCCAGCCCCGTGATAATTGCAGCCGCAATCCTCGCGGCAATTGCAGCTCCCCACAGATTACTCGCAGTCGCAGTCCTCAAGACAATTGTAGCTGAAGTATTGTAGTAGCCGTGGGCGTATATCGTAAGCGTGTAAACCGTAATAAATGCAATAAAAAATTTTGAATGTGTGATGAAGAAAGTTCAGGAGAAGAAGAACTTTCTAAGTAATTTTGATTTATGCCTTGCTTGGATTAGTAAATATAATGTCATGGATAAGGCGAGTTAAGCGAAATGTGATATTTAAAAACGCGAAAGTGCTTAGAAAATGATTTCTATTGGTTTTGTCTTTGTTTTTTTTTTTTTTCGAAGAACAAAAAATCTTTGTTATGTATGTTGTATATTTCACTTTGATAAACATCCTAATTGTAGTCGATTCTCTGTAATCTGTTGTAAAAAGCAAGCGACTTTTGGGCGCCATAAAATTTCATTATTGCATTTTTGTTCGATGCCCTGAAGTGCTTGTAAGTAATGTAACACATGCATGAGTCATGTTTTATGGTGTGATGCTCAGGCCGCATTCGTTGTACCCATCCTTTTTTTTTTTTTTGCGCTCACTATCTGACAAATAACTCTTAAAATTCAATGAACTTGTTTTTCTCCCTCCTTTTTTTGTATTTTTTTTTTTTTTTTTTTTTTTAATATTGCGGTGTATTGTGTGCTGAACCGTTTTCTTTTTTCCTTTTTTTTTTTTTCTTGCCTGCAAGTTATTTAATTGTATTTGAAATATCGTACATAATATGTGTGTATGTGTGTGTATTTTTCCGGTTGCTTTGACTTACACTTAATACACATATATATACTTTAATTTAAGGTACCACTCTTGTGTAAGCACATTTTTTTAAGCCAACCATTTACAAAGCGGGGGCTACAAGGCAGAGACTATGAAGAGAGAGAGAGAGAGAGAGAGAGAGAGAGAGAGGGAAAGCTTGGCCAAAACAATGCACAGGAATTCCCTACTGGGTGTTTATAAGATTTATTACCATTTATTTACGTTCATTTATTTTGGACAGTCTGAACTATGTTTATTTTGTTGTATTTTTATTATTTCCATTTTTTCTTTTCCTTTTTTTTTTTTTGGTGCATTTTCAACAGCAGACAAGCACGTACAAGTAATATATTGGAGTTTTTATTTTCTTATTAAAATTTCCTTTTTTCACCATTTTTTTTTTTTTTTTTTTTTTTATGGATTCATTTACCTTAACAGTTATCAGTAAATTTCTTTGATAATTTTTTTAAATTTTTTAAAATTCTTTAGTGCATACCCTTAGGCTTTTTTAACAATTTTTTTTTTTTTGTTTTTTTGCATTTAATTGCAGATAATTAAATTTTGTTAATATATCATAAAAATGTCGTTTTTTTCTAACGAATTGTATGCAATTACTACACAAGGACTGGCTTTTTCTACTACACGACCCCTTATCCTTATACTTGACACATTTGGGCGTTTCGCTAGAAATTTCGTTGAAAAAAAGGGGTTTTTTAATTTAATTGCAATGTTGTTTATTCTGGTTACTTAAACATATGAAATATTTTAAGTTTATTGTTCCACTTGTTTACCTTGAGCCGGAGCACGAATCGGACGAAAGAATCAATTGATTTTATTTACTGCAATTAATTGTTACAAATTTTTGCATATTTTGCGAACTCGCGTATAAAAAATAATGTTTTGCCTCTGTACAGACTTGCATTCAAACACATTAAGTTTCTGAAGACGGCCGCAAGGAAACAAAGAAAATCGAATCGAAGGAAGATAACATTTCCAGGTTGTCTTGTTTGTTGCGCGGCTACAAGTGGCATCTGATTGACTCAATTTTAGTCACAAAATCTTTATTAACATAATAGCGTGATATTATCTAATGAGCGACCTCAGTCGCTCACAAATCGCACTAAATAGCACGAATGTAGTATGCAGGCTACGATAGGGATGAGAACACAGAGAAGATCGGATCTGATTGCTTATCAGATATCTTTGTTTCATTTAATTTAGAAATAAGTATACGAAGGCATGGCACAGTCTACACTACACTCATGCTTAAAAGTGTCGAGACAATCGAGCCTAATTTACAATCCTTCGCCGTATGTGGATGGGAAGCTGCAAGCAAAACATAGGGATATTTCCTTAGATTCCAGCACGATGTAGACATGCGTTCGGCCATGTAATTAACGCATCTACAAAGCTACAAAATGTCCGATAACTTTAACTGGCGACTTACGGAGGAAGACCCCTACATTTTCTTAGCATTACTTGATCGATGCATTGACGTTTCGGTCACAGTGTTCTGATGTTCTCTTGCCGGACATGTCGTGAAGGTCTACCATGTGCCAAGGCCCATCTTTTCAAGATACGGCCTAACTTTGTCAGTAAATGATTGTGGTTTGTAGTAAATGATTTTTTAATAACTGATTCGTTATTAACGCAGAAATGATTATATATAACAAATATTATGCTATACGTATTATGCTACATATACGGAAATATGGCATTGGTTGAGAAAAAGTTAGAGGTAGAGAAGGAAAAAGTAAACAACGTATTCACTTGAGTTTCCCTCTTCTTCAATAGTGAAGGGGGCTTGAGTGGAATGACTTAATAAAAGCAAATTTGAACAAGGAATTCAAGACGTTACTGAAGAGCATTCTCAATATAGTACCTGCTGGGTGAAGGTAAACGTCGACGCGATTTACGCGACACTTTTAAATGACGAATCTTTTGAACCAAACCATATAACTGATGCCTTCTACTTTTCTTGACAATGTGTTGCTTGTAAAGATTTTGGTTGATTAACATAATCTGCTCTAAGTCTTAAGACTTGTTCTCATATAATTGAAAAGGAAAATTCTTACTTAGGCCATACTATAAAGCGATGGGAATATAATCTAATGTCGTTTATTGTAATTAGACGAACAGCAAAATAAAAACAAAAGATCGTAGATCGTAGTAAAGGAAAGTTCGATCTTATGCATAAAGTTCTCATATCTAACATCTATTGTAGATTATAGGCGTTGGATCATGCTTTGATCTCTCATTACAAAATTTCTGACATTGTGGGCGTTTCGGGCTTTTATTCAAAATTAAGATACGAGAATTTTTTCACTTTTCTTTTTCAAATTTTGCTCCATTGAATATGTAAGAAGGTGCCTGAACTGACAAGCGTATATGGTTTTAGTTTGAACAGTGATATCGTTTGAGTAACGCAAACGGATGCACAAAATGAGCGCATTCTCATTAGGGATGGGAGCTTTGGTGAAAGTGAATAACATTTGCTTTAATAAGAAAGAAACGATTATAACATCATTTTGAAAATAAGCTTGTTTTAAAGCGATACACCCATGCCAGAGCTCGACTTAGCTAAGCGAAACACTTTTCATATGAATTCGTCGGTTACGATGTAAACTTCGGTTTTCCTTTGAAAATGTGATTCTTTGAGTTTTAGAAAAAAGGGGAAATATTACGCCGACTTGTTTTCTCAACATTCCTGTATAAGAGAGTAAACGCTTGAAGAGCTAAAAAGACATATTACATAACATATGATTTAACAAGTCGAATACCGCGATAGAGTTTCCGAAATGTAGTACGAGAGTCTTAAGATATCTCTGTTGACATGTTCTTTCCTTCACTCGATTGCATTCCGATGATGACCCGTCGCTAAAAGAGCAACAAAGCCTTCAATGTTTTTTAATACATATATGGTAGAGAGGAGCTCTTATTGCTTTCAGTATTCAGCATTCAGCATTAAGCATTCAGCATTTAGGATATTCATTGAGCATTGAGCATTTCATTATATACTTTCTTGTAATTAATTAGGTAAAATTTAGAATAGAATTCAGCATTTAGCATTCAGCATAAAGCATTTAGCATTCAGCATTTAGCATTTAGGATATTCATTGAGCATTGAGCATTTCATTATATACTTTCTTGTAATTAATTAGGTAAAATTTAGAATAGAATTCAGCATTCAGCATTCAGCATAAAGCATTTAGCATTCAGCATTTAGCATTTAGGATATTCATTGAGCATTGAGCATTTCATTATATACTTTCTTGTAATTAATTAGGTAACATTTAGAATAGAATTCAGCATTCAGCATTCAGCATAAAGCATTTAGCATTCAGCATTTAGCATTTAAGCATTGAGCACTTCGTAACACGTCGCAATGGCATGTATAGGGTACTTAACGGGTAGGACTAGACCGGTTAAGCGATTTTTTTACTTGCTTTTCGTTTTAGTAGTTTTTACTGCTTTTGATGTAAAAATTAAAACTTCGTCTGAAAAAAAGAAAACTTTTCCCACTTTATGAATAAATGCATATAAGCGCGTGCATGTGATGTGCGTGGAACTAAATAAAATTAAATATCCTGCCATGAAAATGCACATGAAAAAAAGCACAAAAAAAAAATTGGACTTTTTCCACAAACACATGCATTGCGAGCGATGTGAAGCAATTTCACTTCTTCAGGCATTTGCATGGTTTCGTGCAAAAAAATGCGAAATAAAATAAATATAATCAGTTTATAAACTAAAGTGAGAAGAAATTGAAAAATAAAAAAAAAAATAAACAATAAACAATAAAGCAAAGAAAATTGCTTGAAACATTTAAACTTTCGCAAAACGTTGTTTTCCGTTTATTTATTTAATTTTTCTCGAAAAATACTTATAATTTTAAGGGCCATTGGTCGCAAGACCAAGAACGCTGCTTAATAATAGACAATAATTCATCGGTTGAAATCAATGGTAAAGAGAAGACGTAGTGTCTGGTATGTACAGCAAACCTGCGAGCACATTCGATTCGACTTGATTCCGTTTTCCGCTGGTTTTATATGGAGGAGTGTAAGTCATGCTGGAACATTAGCTTGTAATGCCTTTTCGTATAATGCAGCCATTTTTTTTTTCTTTAACTGTTGACGCAATCTCACCGGCTAATAGTGTTGGTTAGTGTTGGTTCAATTAGTCGATAGCAGCTTCTAACGACACTCCATCCCCTGAAATTAAATATGCGAGAAATATTCTATTTGTGGTCATCTTTGGACTTATTTAAAAGCTTCCCAGAAACTATGTCGATCACATTGAGGTTTACAAATGTTCGGCTACTGCTTATAGTAAAGGTAAAGTCATATCTCTGAGAAAGGTTCGGTAACGATGTGTTTTGTGTCCCCGGTGTATTCTGCTATGATCATGAGATAAGATAAATGTGTTTGTTAAATGAAAAAACTTTACTCTCATAGAAGGGATTCGTAATGCATAACAAGATGTTAGACGAAGAAAACTGCCGAACATGACCATGACTTTTGAATGACTTTGATACAATTTTGTTTTGTCGATCTTGGTTTATCGTTTGCATGACATTCGGTTGATTGTTCGGTTGTTTCCGGAAAATGTGCCTAAAAATCCGATCGCAATCTCCCCAAAAAACAAAAAAAAAACGAACTGTGAACTTTAACGCTGAACAGCTCATTTTATACGGAACACTATAGTTCCAGGACGTTCTACCATGAGTTGAGATAAACTATCATAACTTGTGTAAGCACTTCGGACAATCTGCATAAAATCCTAGGACAAATTCAGTTTCGTTTCTCCATTTCCAAGCTAATTGCAAGAAGAAATCCGTTCGCGCGAATTCATCTTGCGTTTGAAGCATTGTTAAGCAATGCATTCACGAAGTGATCAATCCGAAATAATGCCATTAATGTCATCGTCTTGAAAAGTTGATACGAAAAAGAAAAATGGGGAAACCAAACCAACCCGCAATCGTCAGCGGACGGAAGCGGCAAAGGCAAGCACAATAACTCCGTTGTTTACGATGATGCAGAATGAGAATACAAGGAATCTCCTCCTAGCAACGCGCATCCTTTAAGATTATATGCTGATTCCTAATCAGCAAAGAGTAGAACAAAGCATCTCTTACGCATCAGAGCCAATTGGAATGTTCTTGTAACAACAAGTCACGTAAGTGTCAAATAGGAAGATAATCTTGCGGCTGTAGGTAAACTTGTTTGCTGAAAAGCAACATTTTTACGATCAGTTTCTGATAAACTTTGAACAGAATATTATGAGTACATGTTGCAGCAGCTGCACGCACAAGATCATCTCATCAAAATCACATTTAGCGATAAGTTCGTAAACTTTGGCTTAACGAGCCCGACTCTCTTTATGAAATATTATAATATTCGCGAGAGAGTGATTGAACAGTGACTTTTATGCCCTATACCGCTTATGGTACATTATGGTGTATTAAGTTTGTGCGGAAGTACGTCACACCCAAGAGTACTTAAGATAGAACCGCTTTCTATCGGACCGATCGATTCAGAAACATTATCCGTGATTTCTGTATAGTACGAAACTTTAAGAGATACTTATCAAAATTTCATTTCATTTCCTAACCCTTAGCTTAACAGTGAGAGTTGCTTTGGTTCGTGATTAAAAACATTGAGGAGAAAAAATATTGCTTACAATTGGCGTTGGCTTGAAAGATGGTGGATGGTTATGGAGACTTTTGTCTTCTTTGTTGGAAAGATAAACTTTTCAATGGTTTGGCGAGACGTATGGACATCGATGACGTTGAATTGTCTACTCGCCCATAATCGGTAGTTGTTCTACAAATCATAAGAGAAATGTACAAAATCTCTCTTGGAAGACTGGAAAAATTGAAGTTGTGTGAGATAGTTGATACCCTAAAGCAAAGTCTGTTCGAAATAGATGCCAGCTTTTACTCACTCTTGATCCAAAAACAATAGCATGTTGGAGCCGTTTAGGCGAAATAAAAAAGACAATGGATGAAGCCAAGAACTCAGTATTACACTCCAGGGTTACATTGACAATTTGCCGAGTGGGTAGCGCAAGCGGCCGAAGCTGTTGGAAATTACTTAAAACGAGTTGCAAACTCGGCTAGAAAGGGTATGGCGGGAGATGCATTGTATAATATTCATCGGCTTTCTAGGGAATATTATGCAGCATTGTAGGTGCGTTTGAAGGACGAAATTGCAAAAAGGACGGCTACTTAGACCGGAGACTTCTTGAGTGACGTGATTATTGTGTAAGACGAAAGTGATGTAGGATATTTAATGGCCTTGTAATGTTTCTTATTACTTGTTTACATAAATATTTGGAGTGTCTTCATGAGATTTTAATAATTCGCAAATATTGTTTGAGACGTGGGCACTGAAACATTAGAAAAGGAAGGACTAATATAATCTTCTGACTTGTAAGACAATAAGCGAGAGTTATATGCGCAAATTAAAATTTGAAGAATCTTTCTTTGTAAAATTAGATTTGCAAATGGATCAAAAGAGGAAGAAGAAGAAGAAGAAGAAGAGGAAGGCTCAATCTATTCTACATTAATTATGTTAAGCGTTGAAGTGTAACTTAGTGCAGCAAAGTTTCAGTTTTTTTTTTGTTTTTTTTTTTGGTTTTTTACACTTTACTTGTTTCAATTTTCGTATCTTATGTTTCACTTTCGTATCATTGTGAGCGACTAAAGTTAAAGGGAGAAAAGTAAAATAGAAGAAATAGGAAGCAAAATTACGGCACCAACAAAGCCCAGTCACATTATGCTCAAAAAGAAGAAGATGAAAAGACTTAAATCTTTAAACTCCTTATTACGTCTGATCATATGCTTTTAAAAGTAAAAAAAACAAAAAAAAAACAAAAAAAAAAAAAGCGAATAACAATTACTTTAACAACCAACCAGAGTTGCAAAAGCAACACGAGTGATAGCAATAACGGCAGCAACAACAGCAACATTAACAATATGCTCTGAATTTATATGCCTTTAAAGTTTTCCTGTTCTGTACTAACATCGTTTTTCTTGTTCTTATTTTTTTTTTTTTTTTTTGTTTTTTGTTTCCTTAACTTTTTCATGCTCGTCTCGTATGGTATGGCAGGCTGCTTCACCACGCTGGGAACCACAAATTGCAGTACTCTGTGAAGCCGGGCAAGTCTATCAACCGCAATATCTCTCCGAAGAGGGACGTTGGGTAACAGATCTGAATAAGAAATCATCGGGCTCTACATGTTTGCGTGATAAACTCGATTTATTGGATTATTGTAAGAAGGTAAGTTACAAGAATATTCACTAACATGTACCATACATATAGTTTTTGCCTCATAGCCTCATACCAAAACCGCATGCACAATGACACATACTTTCGTTGACTAGATGCGTTAGCAATAACAAAAAATGTACTTTTCGAAGAAAATTTAAAGAAAAGAACAAAAATAAAAAAAAAAAGTGAAGAGAAGTAAACTATCTACGAAAAGAGTTATGCACAACTATATATGGGTGTGCTTAGTTATATACTGTAACTACGTTTTAATAGGATACGCACAAACAAACAAACAAACAAGCAAACACTTACTAACACTATAATGCTATATAGACTTAAGCAGATTACATTTTTATATCACAAATTGCAAACAAAACTTTCGGTTTTACATATTGTTACTCTTATCATCATCATCATCATCATCATCATCATCATCATCATCATCATCATCATCATCATCGTCACTATCATCATTATCGTGATTATAGTCAAAACCAAAATTATTACTGCTGTTGAGCTATTGCTTTTATCTACGGATGTGTATTTGTGTGTGTGTGCATGTGTGTATATGTGTGCATTTGTGTGTGTGCGTTTTAGTCATCCTTCGAATTCATTCATGATTTTTAATTTGTGTGTTTTTCTTGGTATTGAAAAAGTTTATCAAAATTTTTCATATGATTTTTCCCTAGAACTCTGACTTTCCTTCTCGCTCTTTCTCTTACTATACATATATATATATATATATATATATATATGTATGTGTAATTCTGTTACTAAAGTTTATTAAATGAACTTTTATAACTACGTAAAGTAAAAAACAAAAAAACCCCACAAAAAAAAAAATCCTTTAAAAAGTGGTTTCTCGGTAGTAACG
>CCAG010022945.1:0-125950 GCA_001077435.1 Glossina morsitans morsitans
ATTTCTTCTTTGACGTTTCATCCTTTTATTCTTATGACGGCAGTAAAATACGGTTGTCTTAGTTGATAATTAACCGACCAGAAGCTAATTATTCTTATTATTCAGCTGCAGTTAATGCTGTGTTGCCTAGTTGAGACAGTCACCTAATCTGCGAAAAATACGTTGTTCTGAAGTAAACTGTGTTCAAAACCATAAATAAATAATAAGAAAAAGAAAAAGAAAAAAATGGAGGAATGTCGTACGCCCACCCTGCAGTGCTGTCACGAATTTAAGTTTAATAATAGTCCTTTCAATTCATGCCTCCAGGAAGCACAAATTTTTAATAAAATGTGGTGTTCTACTCCTAAGGATATGAACATGAGTACTTTTGAACTGCAGACATCTATGATTAGCCCGTTGGAAGGGCTTAATAAATCAACATTTTCACTCAGGTTATTCCTACATACGTCTTTACCGAGACACAAAACAACATTAAGCAAGCTAACGTTAGCATCTGTGCTTCTTTCAGCCCAAAGTTTTCGCCGGTTGCATCCACCAGCAATAATTTGAGTCCAGAGTATGCCAGTCATCACAGCTTGATTAAGAGTATTCTGAACAGTAACATAACGGTTCACTTGCTGCTTAAATATGTGGGCTTAGAAGCTTATGCTGATTATTTTGAAAAATGTGGTATCGATATCAATGATTTCATGAAATTAAAGCGCCATGATTTACAGAAATTGGGTATTATGGAAGAAGTTGATTGCGATCGCATTGAAAAGTTTCTTGAAGATTTGAATTGTAGTGGATAGGAGGAAACTTAGGCTTTCAAATAAGAAAAAGTCTTTAAATAAATTTTTCATCAGAATTGCGTTTTATGAAAATTGTGGTTTTTCTTTTGTTATTTTTAGGTTATGTGTTTAGTTAATTCTGCATGCTAATAATGTTGTGTTGTACATTTTAAAACTTTAGAAATCACGCCATACGGGTCGACCTGAGGTCAAAAAGAATACTTCAGCACGTTTGCAACATATGTAAGCATTTTTAGTGAGAATACACTCCTAATTTAAATCTACTGGAATTACCTTATTTTAGTTTTGAACGTAAAGCAAATAAATTATATTTGAAAGCAACCCAGACCTTGGAGCAATCCACCGGTATATCTATTAAAAAAGCAACGTCGCATTCGGATCATTTGTCTTCTGAAGAGTTTGCTGATGGCGACCAAGAACTGGATAAATATCTGGTCATGTTATTGGGATTGCAGCGGCTTTTGAATTGGGAACGAGCGCTTATGCAAGAGATTATACCCAATTCAAAACATGCTGATGTCTTCGCCAAGCTTGCCTATAAGTCAATTGATATGGTTGTTAAAGATGCCGAAGCTATTACCAATCGTATCATGCGTTGTATTTCTCGTAAAGAATGGACATCAGCTTTGGGTATATTTTCAGCACTGAAAAGAGTAATATTATTACAGCCCGATATCGATCGTACCTATGACGTTCAACAGAGGGAGCAATTGACCAAGGTTTTGAATAAATTGCAATACACGGTACGCTAATCTGATCTACCAAAATACTATTTAGTAAACCTATTTTTTTTTTAGGGTGCTAAAGCCCTAGAGCTATTTTCTCGATGTAGTGCGGGGGGAATCCAGTACTAATATAGTTGGCATGAGCTCAAGTACCTTGGGTTATGTGAATGTACCTAAAGATGCGACAGTCCACGAATTAACCTCAAATACCATATGGTTTATTGAGCATTTATGTGATCACTACGATGTAATCGGCGCCATTTTGCAGCCGGATGTTTTATATTCGACTCAACTCGACACTATATTGATGAAGAAGTCACTACCCGAAGAGGATCGCAATAAGGCTTTATTGGCCATTTATATAAGTATAAAATGAATTTCAACTATTGGATGAGTTTTTAACAATTACATTAAAAATTATAGAAAAGGCGTTAGCGGAGCTGAATCTATCTATAATGAATAAATGTGAACAGTACAATGATCAGGCAACAAAGCATTTGTTTCGTCTTAATAATATTAATTATATATTAAACTCTTTAATTACTTCAAACCTAATCGATATAGTTACGATGGCTGAGCCCGACTGCCGCAACAGTTATATTGAAACAATTAAAGAACTAAAATGTTCCTATCAGAAGACTTGGGCTAAAATGCTGGCAAACATTTCACCTCTTGAGGAGCTGCCTAAGCCGGCACAGGGCAAAGTAAAAGATAAAGACCGTAGCATATTGAAGGAACGCTTCCTGGTAAGTTTTACTGCTGTAAATTTAATGCGTCAACCCTGCAACTAAAGCTGCGATTAATTTTGTAGACATTCAACAAGGATTTCGAAGAAGCGTGCAAAATTCAGCGCAGTATTTCCATACCCGATGTCACTTTGCGTCAGGGCATTAAACGTGACAATGAAGAGCATATACTGCCTAAATACAATGAGTTTTTCAAAATGTAAGCTTTAGACAAATTTAAAAGAAATTACATTCTAAAGAACATTCCTCGTCTCCCGTGTTTGCTTACTTTAAAGGTATGCTGCTGTGCAGTTTAGCAAAAATCCTGAGAAATACGTCAAGTATAAGCCGCATGAAATCAAAGCTATGCTTAGTAAATTATTTGATGATTCAGCTTGAGCTTAGCAAGCTCCCTCAACTTCTGACATTGCTTATTTATTTATTTTTTATTATTGTTTAAAAGAAACTACACACAAATCTATATAAATAAATTTATATATGGGTAAATGTATGTATAACTTGATGGTGAGAAGATGTCTGTCTTTGCTTACTATATAACACTTAATATCTAAGAAATAAATATTTTATTATTATAAATATAAAAGGAATGAGTTTTCAATTCCCCTACAATCTTTCACTAATACAAAAAATTTAGTTGACGGTGCATCAGGCCGACCGCAGGCTCCATAATATTGTATAGTTATAGTGCTATTTGTGCGGCAATTTTCTATTTCCAATAAGCATTCGTTCGAATATGTCATATTGTCACTGCCGCATATCGGCTCATAGTCTGGTGGACATATCCGCGCACAACCCTTATATTGTACGTTACTTAAACATCGTTTCAGCGGAACAACAAACACATGTTTACCACAGTTCTCCTTGCGCATATGACACTCGGACTTGTAGAATTTGTTATCGGAGCCGCATACAAAATTCGGCGGTTGTGCATCGCAGTCTGTTTCGCAAAATTCTGTTAAGAGACAATTTTTCAAAGAAACTGGCACCACACGAAAATTGCACGTTCGACGTTTAAATTCACACATTGATCCATACGTATTGCCATCGGAGCCGCAAATGGGTCCACTCTCAATATCCAAACGAGTGCAACGTTCTCCGCAATCTTTAAGGGACGTTTTTAGATCGGTACAAGATCCCACATGAGCCAAGTTGACACCTCTCCTATTTGTGAAAAATGACCAATAAATTTCGGTTCGATTGCTGTCATGCTCTTGTATTACGAAATTGCGAGATATATACTTACAAGCAAGTAGCATGAGCCAGTTCGCATTCGTTGTTATACGTTTTTGCATCCGTGCCGCACAATTTATCATTTCTCTTCGAGGAGAATATAGATCCAAATAAGTTATTGAAATCTTTGCATGAAGGCAATTGTTTACATCTAGTCAGACGAGTCTTACATTTATCCATGCTCATCTTTTGTTATGGACTTACTTGGGGTCTGTCAGAGAATTCATTTTCTGATAATTTTATTTCAAGTTCTATTTTCTATTATATATTTTCTATTATTTACCCGCAATTAAGCATTTTTAACTCACATAACGACGAATAAATGTTACCATCACTTCCGCATACATAGACCTCTCCATCGTTCTTTAAACATTCGGTGGGGCAACCTTCAACCTGGCTACCATGACGTTCCTGCGCCATACAGAACGACAGAGGTACTTCGAATACGTGCTTGCCGCAATTTGAAGATCGCATCTTACAGGGACTAGCATAGAGGCGGCCATCGGATCCACATGTCGGTCTGGCAACACGCCAACATGATTCGCGACACATCCGAGTGGATTGGCAATGTTTACGACTAGTTTTAACTACTCCTTGTCCACAGGTATGCAGTTTCATTTCGCAGGTGGAATTATACACATTACCATCGGACGCACAAACAGGACCATCCTTAGGAGCGCTGTTACAATCCACCGGACAAGATTCACGGATTGCACTGGTATTACTGCAAGGGCCTACATGAGACATTTTGACGGCTGCTAAGCCAATGCGACAGGCCTGCACTCGCAACATACATCTAAGAAGATAGTACAGAAAATTAAGTAAAAATTTTATTCAACATTTTTCACTTACCGATTTAAATAAGTACGACCATCTGTACCGCAGACAGGATCTTTTTCGGTGGAGCAGCGATGTTTACAATCCGATCCACGAGCTCTTTCACAACCATTTTAATATCCTAATTAAAATTTCAAAATATATTGAATTCGAAGTTAACGACTATCTGAACATATCATTATATCATCACCTTAATGGCTCCACTGCGAGAACAAGTTTTCTTTTTCATATCACATAGATTTGCATAAATGAAACCATCTGACCCACACACCGGCTCTGCGCCAACCGTTAAGCTTGGCGGACAAGATCTGGGACAATTCGAAATGCTGGCACGATTTTGCCTTGGTGGCAACATAAAATTCAATTCCTCATTAAACAGTGAAGCGGTTGCATCATTTTGTAAATTAATTTCTAATTCATCTGTGACATCATCCGACCATGCGGTAGTTGTTTCTAATAATTCCATATTTGTTCCATTGCTAACGTATGGGAATTCTTGCTCACTGCGGCTAAAGCGTACTATTGAGCCTTGCGCAGGTAACTTTATAATTTTAATGGGTGAATCGGTTACTAAAAATAAAAATAACAATATATAATACATAAAATAATGAGGCAACTGCGTAAAAGCACTTTACTTAAGATTATAGGCCGTTAACTTAACTTATAATTCTGTGTACAAACGTTTTTCAAAAAAAACTTTAAGGGAGACTTCGCTTTCAACACACGTATTTAATGTTGTATTGTTGGACACTCCCTGGCAGGCTCAAAATGAAAGAAAAACATTCGGGAGGTGTTTAAGAGGGAGAGTTAGGTGCAATAAAGAAATGTATTTCTTCCATTTAACGTATATTTGGATTATATTTGGAATTTGATACCAAGTAACTCTACTCCTACTTATGAGCTGTAAACATTTTAAATTATCTAATACTACCACGGGTCCGGGCTATCGTATCATTTTAACGTTAGCTTAAACAAAATAATGATGATGTAATCGGCTGTTGCTAACGTAATACATAAAAAAAGAAGATTGCATGTAATGATGTAAACGCGAGCTTCGCTGCAAGAGGCAAAGTAGGTCGTCTCTCTTCTAGAAGTCGTCCGTCCATGTTGTTTTAACTCGTAGCTGGCTGACTCCCTTCCTTCGTCCTGGTAAATAGAGGTCAAGTGTTTAACAGACTAATGACTAGCCGCAGACTTTGACTAACCCTTTTTAAAACTGATCTCACTTTTTCACGACGCGTATGTCTAGTTTTTGATTTAAGCAGCAAAGCTTTTCAATAATTGAACAACTGTCGTGGTTCTTCCACGTTTAAGAATTTGTTACACAAAGATATTTCTTAAAAGTTGTCATCGAATTTTTAATTTTCCTATTTACGTACAGTAGGGACTTTCCATTTTTGGGATTTATAGTTTTTTCGGGTTTTGTTTTCTTCTTACACAAAGTAACACAAGTTATGATACCGATCGATTCAGAATCATTTTTTAAATCGATCTAAGCCTGTCTGTCCGTCTATCCGTTTGATGTCTGTCCATGTATGTTTGTGTTCAAGGTATAGGTCGCAATTTTTGAGAGATTTTAATTAAATTTGATACAGTGACGTGTTTTCGACCAAGGACGAAAGCTATTGAAAATGGTGCGGAGCGGTTTAATTTTTCGACCACTCGACCATATAACGCCCTATTCTGAAAAGTCGACGACTGCCAGAAAGACGAGAGGAAAGAAACAGGAATAGGAAAGTGATGGTTCCTGCCTAGTGAGTGTGTGCTCAAACGATAAATACTGTCCGAGTGAGCCGACCGACTGAAAACTCACCAAAGAAAACTAACGCACATAACTCATGTGTCATTCGGTGAGTGTTTAACCATTTTCATGTAGGTTTTTGTAAGAAGAGCGTCTGTCCATTTATTAGCCTGTAAAGCATTTGAATTTCGCAGCTTTTCAAGATGAACTTTCGAATTGGTTTAAAGGCGGAATGGACGTTTGGATGGATATTATAGAAGAGGATATTTCAAAGTAAAATTCATTATATATATATAGTGTTTCTATATATATGCTGGATACTGTACAGTATCCAGTACGTATACTATTGTTCGCTTCGATTAATTCCTTGAACTATAGCATGGAATTTGCAACTATTTTGTCATGAACATGAACGGAGCAGCAATTCGTGCTTCTAAGTAAGGATTTAAATATGTAAGAAATCTACACAATGTAGCTAAACTAACAATTCAAATATATGGTATGGTACTGAGGTAGAAAAAGAAAACTAATTCAACTAAATCTGTAAAACAACTAAAAGTGAAAGTTATGTTTGTCTTTACATATAGTATATGCATACATATGTATTTAATTCCCTCTTTCTATGTCTGACTGCCATCACTCTTATGGAGCATTTTCAACATTTTCTTCATTTCATTTCATGGTGCAATGTGTAGCTACAGCAACATCAACATGAGCAGAAGCAGCAGCAGCAGCAGCAGCAGCAGCAACAACAGCAGCAGCATAAGTATCAGCAACAACAATAGCAACAGCACTAGTGGTAGTAGTAAAAACAAGAACAACTTTAATAGACAAGCATGAGTTTATGGCTTTTACCATGTTATGTGGGTTACAGTACAGTTTCCAGCAGCTATCATCTTCCAATCTTTATTAACATTAACAACAACAGCGATCGTTAAAACAACAAACAACAAAGCAGTACATCATTGAAATTCAGGGTTTCAATTTCCTAAGAAAATCTTTAACCAGACGATGCGAAGAAAAACTTTCGTTGCTTTGCACATATTTTCACTGACCGACAGAAAATCATACAAGTAAATGCCTTAATTATATATGCACAGCATTAGCAACTTATGCTATACATAAATTATATTAGTTTTAAAAATAATTTATTATAAATAAGACAGACAGATAGACGGAGAGGTATACACACGCATGTACGAATAATATATATGTGTATATGTATGTAAGTGATTCGCACTCATTAACATCTGGCATACTTATATGCACATAAATCTGGGCGTGCATGCAAAAATTCTTTCAATTACAATTATTAACCAACAAATTGAAATAATTATTGCGTTAACACTTGATAATCAGGCATCAAGAATAGCCAGCGCACAGCACAAAGCAATAACACATTTTCACTTCCCCCGGTAATAAATATACATATATATATATATATATGCTTATATGCATGAGTGTATGTACATAATATTTGCAATTAGGTGTTCTATCCTAGTCTGTATGCATATTGCGATATTCGCAGTACAACAACAACAATAATGCATAATGTTTTCAAGCAATTTGTTCGTTTACATTCATTTATTCTTTTTCTTTTCTCATGTTGTTGCGGTTATTCTTCTCTTCTACTTAAACGCATTCCAATACCAGCTGCTCTCGTTATACGTACATATGCATATGCATATATGTGCATGTATATATATATATATATATAGGTGTGTGTATGGATGTAATAACGTATGAATATGTTTGCATGAATGTAGATCTACGATTATAAGCGTTTAAGTTGATGCCAAGAGCCATTTAATTGATGCTTGTGTCATGCTTACATGCTCCGTTAATATGTTAAAAATATTGACGAGTAGAACATTTATAAATTAATGACATGGTGTAAAGATGCTTCTGACGGTGTACGTGAGGATGTATGAGAAGCAATTACAGGTGTGAATTATGTATTATTGCTTCAAACTTAAAAAACAAATAACAAATTACGTTAAATATCGATTAAGGCATTTTCGTTAACGAACGATTTGTTGAAGCCAACGTTCTTTTGTTTTCTAAATGGTTGATTTCTTCGATTCGTGCTTTCCGGTGTTGCAAGAATTCGGACAAAATAAATATGCCTCCGCCCATCAGTGATGGGCATAAAAAGGCGAATGTTGCGATTTTTCGCACAAAATTTTATGGCTCCGATATGTGTTCGACAAATTGGACGTCCTTAATGCTAATTAAGTCGCATTCATCTATGTATATGTGAAATTAACTTTATAGTTATGTTATATGTAGCGATGGGTGTGAAGAAGAAATTTTCTATGAAGTGACAACACTAAACAATTGGCTCACTAGGTACCTCCAGCACCTCCATCATCTGACAGTTATTCGTAGAATGGCTTTTCAAAATAAAGCACTCTATGGAAATGGCCGAAAAATTGATCCGAGTCGAACCGTTTTCAATAGCGTTTGTCCTTGAGCCAAGGACGACACAAGAAAACACGACGGACAGATGAGCATGTGGACAGATAGGCCTAGAATCACTACCAGAATTGATGGGTATAAAAAACGATAGGTCCTATCTCAAGTTTTTCTGCGCCTTGCATACGCATCCGCACAAACTTAACCCTTAATTATGTATTGTGTAAATTCAAAAGTTAACGTTACAAGACCTACGTACGGTTGAATGAAGAGCGAAAAATTCCCATTAAGTGACGCTAACAAAGCATTAATATTCAAATTTCTGTTGAAACCTATAGTGTTCTATGCAGCTCCCGTTTGCAGGCATCTCGTAATCAGATAAAAAATTTTAAATTTGCCAAATTTCGTGGTACAATTCTTGGTTTGGACATCTTGACAGTATCTGGGAAACTTAATGTCAATAAAATATTTAACTTGATTAAAGCGACTGCACTAACCATCTAGTGTATCTTTAAGGAAACAAAAATAAAGAACGAGTTGAGTTAGTTGTTAATGCTGATCGCAGTTTTAGTCCCGGAATTTATGTCTTCGAACTAAATTAATTATAATACGAAGTGAAAGCATTATAGTCGGGCTGGACTGACTACTATTACGTACCTTGTATCTATCTAATGTCTGTCCATGTAAATATGTGTTGAAACTGTAGGTCGCAATTTTTAAAATATTTTAATGAGAATTTGGTGCACTGACGTGTTTTGACTCAAGGAAGAACGCTATTGAGAATGGCTTGGATCGGTTCACTTTTTCGGCCACTCCCCATATAAAGCCCTATTCTGAAAAGTCGTTGCATATGGAACAAATTGCAACTATCAAATTTTCTCAAGTAATAGCATTTCGTAATATTCGAAACTGGTATGAAAATTTTGGACTTCTGGCTGGGACAATTTTTGTAACTCCTCTCATATACCGAAAACTGAAGTTCATATGACGAAAAGGTCTAATTTCTAATCCTTCATGATGAAAAGCAGATCGTAAGTGTAATTTAAGATAAGAAAAATTAACTGTGCTAAATTTGGACCATCTTGGCCTATTTTGTGGATCTAAGCCCATATACAGATTTTCACGAAAATTGATTCTTTGCAGGGCAGAAAAATCTAACTTTTAATATGTTATCATGAAACTTAATCCCTTACATGGAAATACATTGCAATTTTCAAAGTTTCCCGACAAAACGCGCTCTGTAATAATGTGTACACATTGAAAATGAATATGAAAAATTTGGTTCGGCTCTGGCAATTTTTTTAACCCCCAAGAAAACGAAAGCTTTATATAGTAAAAAGGTGTACTTTTCAATATTTTATGGTGCAAATTGGTTCATTAGAGTGAATTCATAAAAAAAAAAATTTACCGAACTACCGGATTACGTAGGTCTTTTTTAGTGGGTACCATCGCATATAAGGATTCTCGTGAAACGTGACAAAAACGATTAAATTCGGTTTGTTATAGTATGTGGACATTTTAAATTGACATTGAAATTGAAAAATTTGTTGCAGCTGGGGCTGAACGCTCTCACATATATAAGCTTTCCTACGCAAACTGAATCTTTATAAACTAAAAAGGTATAATTTTGAATATTTCATAGTGAAAATTAGTTCACAATAGTAAATTGACATAGAAATCAAACTTACCGAATTTGGACCACGCAGATCTATTTTTTGGATACCAACGCATATAAGGTTTTTTTTCAATATGCGGCCTTTCATGGAAAGTATGCCTTTGCACGAAAGTAATGTGTAACGTTTATTGTATTATTAACAAAACGAGTGTACTGTGTCGAGCGATTGGTGTTAGGTATCTAATAGTCGGTCTGGCTCGACTATAATGTTCTTACTTAATTTTCATTTTTTATTTATACATATTTCTTTATATATTCCTTATGTCGCATTCCGTATGTCGCTTATAAATATATGTATATATATCTATATATATTGGAGACACTACATCGCGACAATAGTCGCAAACGTTTATTAGAAGATTTATAAAGCAGAAAAGTGCGTACATGAAAAATCTAAGCTTTTACTACACCGACCGGTTCAGGTTAATTTTCGCAATCAGTTCAAGCCATCCGCCCGTCCGTATATCGGACTGATCTCTGTGCATATATTTTTGTGTTGAATCTACAGATCGCAATTTTTTAAGAAATTTTGGTACGTTGAGTTGTTTTGTCCGTAAACTGAACCTTATTGAAAATCAATTGGATCGGACCATTTTTACGATCAAACCGCATATAACGCCTTATTTTTAAAAAAGCCGTTATTTTAAAAAGAAAAAAATTCCAAATATCAAAAGTTGTTAGCAAAATTCGCCATGTAATAGTATTTCAGCATACTAAGTAGATGCGAAGATTTGGGTTTGGTTTTAAGGCCCCTTTCATACAACCGTTCCTAAGAAAAAAAAAAAGCTTTTACAACGCGGTCCAATTTTTAATATTCCCTTTAAGAGTAGTTTGATATAAAAATTAATTGCATCAAACTTGTCGTTATTCTGCGGGCGTGTCCGTTGAGTGATTTCGCGAACAAGGCCATTAAAACTTTCAAAGGTTTGGCAGCAACTTTCAAGGGGCAGCACAAGGTTATTTTTTCACGTGACATCCACGAATTCCATTCATTCATTAACACGACTGGGAAGTGCTAGCTTATCCGGCTCACATCACCAAACTCGAATCCTTCCGATCACCACGTGCTTGCATCCATGGGACAAGCACTTGCTGAGCAGCGCCTTATTCTTTAGGAAAATATACGAAAATGTGTGCAACAGGCCTTTTGGCGCGGCACCAACAAAGCCGGTATAGCGAAAATAGGTTTGTTTGAGCGCTTCATTTCATCTACTGAACCGGTATCCATATAAGGGCCCAATGTGGAATTTTTTTTGGTTTATCGCGAAAATAAATGAAGGGCTATATTAAGTGACATAGCGTAGGGTATTCAATGGTCAGCTTTGCTCAACCGTCATATTTTGTCTTGTGTTTCGTTAACTTGATGAGACTAAAATTAGTTTTTTTTTAAATTAGTAACACTATCTGGCCGAGTGGCCGAGTAGGCAAGAGTCTCGGCTAGCAACTCCATGATCGTGGGTTCAAATCTCAAGCGCGGTAGAGTTTTTAATAAATCCGAAAGCCTTAGATGATGCTAGTGCTTTAAGACTTTAGTCTTTTGAATTTATTCTCTGGCCAACTTTATAATAATAATAATAATAAATTAGTAACAACAAGGTAGCATTTTGGTCGGTTTCGTTTCTTCCCAATGCACTAACAATGATTATCTTCTTTGACACGTCATGCAATTAAGTCATTTGCTCGTTATAGCTTTTAATGGAATTGTTAACTGATCTAATTAATGGGGGCACATAACAAAATTGCAGAAAGTCTTATTTAAAAGCTAGGTCCACATGGGTGGCTGTATCTGTATATGCAAAGAATTCATGCCTGAGTGATTGTCTACACTATATATAAAAAATTTGTTCTTGCAATTGCTTAAATGTTGTTAAACTTTTTATATCCGACATCAAGGGTTGACATTGTGTCAAAGCGCTTGCAAAATCGGCCACGCCACCGTAATATTTCACATATTTTTCTTATAATGTATCCCGTTACTACGTAAACTTTTTTTTTCATTCGATCAATCATTGAGTAGATGTCCTCTCGTGCATCACGGTGACGGTGAAGAAATGAGAAAAACGAAAGAGATAGCGAGCTGATGGGCGCAGACTAGTGAATGTGTATTGGCACAGTCGATAAGTGCTGTGCCTTTACTGACTAAATGTTCGTTATAGCTACAACCAAACTAAGAACTCAACACACACCTTCAGATTTAAGGCATAAACAATAATTTGATAGATAGAAGCGATTCTTACCCACTCGGCTACTTATGCGGACAGAGTAAATGCTTACCTTTCAGGACAAATCTTATAGGGAATATTGGATATTGGGATTTAAAGCCACGTGGTACAAATTTCTTCACTTATTTTTTCCATAAAATGTTTAAAATGAGATTTTGTTGTCATAGAAAGGCCTTTATATTGAACAGAGGTCTTAAAATGGACCTACGCAAATAGCTATTCTGGACTAGATGTCATTATAAAATTTTAAAAATGTTCAAAGATTGGCTCCATCCGATTCAAATTTTCCCCATTTATTGTGCAAGACAAAATACTATTTTTTTATTTTGATTTTTGTCGAGAAATATTCTGGACAAATAGGCTCGAGGGCTCGAATCGATCAGTATAATAACGACTGAGCTCGGGACTGAGTTCTTCTCGGTGTTGCATACATCCACACGAAACTGATAGACCCTGTATCGTAAGTAGTGTAGAGCATAAAAATATTATTATTTTTTTTTTCGCGATATATTTTGTAAATCTCTTAACAAATATTTGTGTTTATTCTCAAGATGAAGTTTGCAATTATTATTTGTTCCTAGCTGTATATGTGTTTACGTATAAAAGCATATAAACAGAAAAATTGTCTTTTGACGATCGCCTCTACTCAATATTAACCTAATAAGTATGAGCAAACGCTGCCATGTGAAAATGGTCACGTATACATATGTACGTACATATATATATGCTCATGCCTAATAATCTTGCTTTATATTTTGCCAAGTCATGATGATCGCCATGTGTTTGATGGTTGCATTGTTTGAATCCAATCAAATGGTGAACGTGTATTTCCATAAACCGTTATGTGTGGCTTTCGCGTCTCTTTCTCTTTGCCAGAGGTTAATGTAATAAAACATTCTTTTTTTTGTTTTTTTTTTTGTTTTTGTGAAAATCAATTTTTTAATGACGGGCAAATGACGATTTAACAAAAAACTGTAATTAAATCGTGCACTCACACACACGTCTTCTTACAAGAAAGCGAAAAAAAGTTATCTGCTCTTAAGCCTTAAACTGGCAAATATTTAAACAGTGTGACGGTGTGAAACAAAAAAAAAAAAAAAAAAATATTTCATTTTATTATCAGAATCATCAAAATGATTATAGGCCATATAGACCATGCAGGCCTGTTAGGTTGTTAGCTATTGGGCAAAAGAAAAACGAAAGCTAAATAAGTTTTCCAACTTGTACCCAATATAAGGCATTAAATGAAGATTTTTATATTTGTTTGCGTTAAGATCGCAGAGCTGATAAAGTTTGTATACTATTGATTGGTGTCAGTAAAAGAGTCGACTTAACCATGAATCAATCGGTCATAAGAAGAAGATTACAGATGTACAATAAATAAAAATTGTTGCTCCGTGTTGTTGATTCACGCACGATTGCATTAAAGTCGAGACCAGTGCTTACCCATCTCCCGCACCATAAACAATTTGAATTGATGCCCATTGCCTTTTTGCTCCAAATCTTTTTAGATTGATGACCCGCCGCCCTTTAACTGAATGCACTCACTTCCAACACGAAAGTGATTCGTTTCTTTTTTCCTTTTACAAAATTAAATTATTAAAAATGAACGAATTGACTGACTATCGCTCAACAATTGACAACAATTGACAATCAACTCAACTTGACATCAGCAAATACAACAATCGAAGACAAATTAAACCGTTTTCGATTTATTTAACTAAGAAAAAAGATGTTCGAAGTTATCATCAGTAAGTATTTCATCATTTCACTTTTTTTATTTTCTATTATTATTATTATTATTGTTGCTATTGTACAGGGTTTTATATTCATATGTGCGATTATGTTATTTCTTCCTCTTTTTCTTTTTTGAATGAGGAAAAATTCATTTGTTTTAAAGGTTTTTCTGCTTTCTTTTGAAGAAATTAAAATATAAGTGCGATCTGTGCGATTCTGTGTGGACACTCTTATGTATAGGTGTATGCATACAAATATATATATATATATATTTATACTTATATACATAATAAGAGAAAAATACCGGAGGTAATCACTCTTCAAGAGGTATGTAAAAGCTTACCTGCTGAATCGGTGTTTTGGCCGAGGGCCAACATAAGGCAAAGTACCATTACTAAGGACGGCGGTTGGTGGGTTTGCCTCAATTGCGCTTTCGTCCAAGACGAAATTCTTTTGGTTAAAGTGAAGCATTTAATTACAGTTGCTGGTAACATTTTCACTTGGTCCGCCTGCCGTTCGCCGCTTTCGCTCGTTAACAAATCAAGAGAACAATAAAAGAAAATGCAATTTTTTTTTGCGTTCTTATGTTTACTGTCGTTTCGTTGCGATAACGCTCTAGTAAAATTCGTTGTTGCTGCTATTGTTGTTATTATTCTTGATCTAGGCAGTATGGTCGTTACTATTGTTGTTCGTTCTTAGTTCACAAATGCCAGCAGAACGTTTGACGTTTAAAGGAAAAAAAAATCAACAATAACAAGAAATGCTCTGAGAAGTATGTTATAATAATGATAATGATGAGGACGATGATGATGGTGATGATGATGATGATGATGTTGATGTTGATGATAATGACGAAGTTCAAATTATTTTGTACTTGTTGTACTCGTCACTCGTCACAACAAGTCGTCGTATACTATGTCAATGAGCTGAGTTGGCTTAGAATGAAGTGAATCAAGCATCAAACCATTGCATGGAAGTAATTAAAATCGCAAAAATTATTATGACCAGTCAGCCAGAGACAGACAGCTATAATAGTAGTAAGCCGAACACTCGGTCGTTTAAGCATCCACCATCTACATATATATATATATATATATTTGTGCACAAGCAAAATCTATTCAACTGTATGTGTATGGCGTTGTTCTTTTGTTTCTTTCTTCTAATTTTTATTATTATTATTATTATTATTATGATTATTATTATAATTATTATTATTATTATTATTATAATTGTTATTGTTATAATTGTTGTTGTTTGTCAGCTTTTGTGAGTTGTTGCTCAATGACACTTAAGACACTTAAATTAACGGTCTTCTAAATTTTTTGCAGTTTTGCACATAAACAAACGCACGCATCAATGCAAATTTTCCAGACTTGTCTGCTTTCAATAGATTGCGAATGTGAATGCAAATACGAAATGCATGCATGCATGCATGCATGCATGCCATGCATGTATACATGCATCTATATATGACTTTACAAATATATATATATATATGTATGTATTGAAATATGAAATGTAGCACGTATGCACGAGCGTCAAAATAACGCACTAGTTTAAATTGTTTCTAAGTACGCCTGGGGGGCTGAGAATGAATTAACAACAAACAAACACACAAAGAATGGAAGGCATTCGCACTTCCTCAGTGTTTATAGATTAGAGATATGGCGTAGATGCTTCTTAAAGACTGTTAAAGGGATTACACATACAAGTATGAGTGAGTGAGTACTATCTATGTAAACATAACAACATGACAACTCTACAGTGATTAACATTGCAACCGAATTTAGGAAAACCGCTACGAAAATGCATATAGATTTATGAAAGGAGCAAATAATATAAAAGAAGAGGAAGGAAAAATATCGTTTCTTTCTCGTTCCTTTTTTTTTGTTTTTGTTTTATTTCGATCATTCAATTAATTAACGTATGACTGACTGACTATTGAAGTTTAATTTGTTTTCTATGTAAAATGCTATGCGCTCTTGACTTGCTACACATTTTTTCTTTCCATTTAACTTGCTTCAGGCATTCTGCACACACACACACACACACACACACACACACACACACACACACACACACACACACACATGTATACATATATATATATCTATGTTTGTCTGTCTACCGCTTATGTATATGTGTATATATTAAAAATAATTGTAAATGTGTGCGTTAATATATCTAAACAAACGGATGTTGTACTGTGTGTTGTGCTGTCTTCTTTTATTATTTACATACGTACATATATATATATTTATATATATTATATATATGTGGATATATATACAAGTAAAGCTTATTGTTATTGTTATATTCTAACTTAATGCATTAGTTTTTTTTTTTTTCTTTTTCTTTTTGGTTTTCCTTTTCTTTTTTTTTGTCTTTAAAGAATTTGCGATTTCAAAGTTTTCTTTATTTCCTCCTCACGATCTGATCTATTTAACTTTAAGAATACTTTAACCGACTTTGGCACATACACACGTACACACGTACACACGTACACACGTAACAAAGCTAAGCTAAACAATGTCCGTTAGAGAGGTATAAAACCGATCGAAAAGTTTGGTTTGAAGCGCGAATGCTGAATGAGTGTTTGCCGCCCAGAGACTTGTAGTTTTATATGCCAGTGAAAGGCTGCGGTGAACTATCTGAGCAGTTGAAGTTGTTCGCTTATGCGGAGCCAAAACCGAAACCATACCAAACCATACAATAAACAATAAGTAAAACAACAAAAACAACAAAAACAGAATAAGCAACAACAACAACAACAATAACAACAACAATTACGACGACAACGACAACGATAATAATAACAACAAACAACAACAACAACAATAATAATAATAATAACACAGAACAACAACAGTAACAATGAATGATAATTTTTTTAGACACGAGTGTTACAAATACATAAACGCATACATACAAATATGCTTCAACATCATCTAACTTGTTTTTTTTTTCCTTTATAGAAACGTCATTGAAAATATTGTCGGTGAGTTTGCGCACCAAAACCCAAAACCAAAACTGAAAAAAGAAATAAAAAAAAAACGCCAAACCAAGCATACGTCTCTTACGTTTGGCTGGGATTCAAACAAATCAACGGTGTTTTAATGCCTGAAATTATATGAAAGCTTTCATTATGGATTATAGTGACAAAGTTGGCAGGAGTAGTAAAATTTTTCATTAACTTTTGTGCGTTGTTTTCTTTTGAAATGCATAAAATATGAAAATTTCCATTTAAAATAGTCGTAAAAAATAAGAAACAACACCAATTTTTAACCATTTGTGGTTATAGCCTTGTAAACATCAATGAACACTTCATATAATAGACAACGTTTTCTTTTTGGTTCGTTCGCTGGTTTGCCAAAAACGAACGAAGATATAAGATATTGAAAACTTTTACCTTAAAGGGTATTAATGGAAAATTTGAAGACGACAGCAGATCAATGATCAGATCAAATACGATAACAACACGCGTCGATAATCGATGAAATCGTTGAAAAGTTGTCAGCAACTAATAGAATCAATCACATCAGCCGAAACTGCCGATAATAAGGGAATACATGGAATTTGTCATCTCATTTTTTTTACCCTCTAGTATACCTAACCCAACTAGATGTGGACGATATATTAATTTTGTTAAAAGGTTTGCATCATCCGCCAGGAAGTCTTACAGAACCCATTTTTTGTTATCAATATATGTGCATATTGTTGACTAGAATATCCGTCCGTCCGTCCAAAACCACATAATGTCTTTAAACTTGGCAAAAATTTGTCATGCCCCCTCCAATTTTATAAGTGTATGGAAATCATTTTTTCGAAAAATAAATTATAATAAGATAAATGTGGCGAGTGTAAAAGATCCGGTCAAACTCGAATGTAATCAATCTACTGACTTTGTTATTTTAATCTTTTCGTCTTATATGAAAAGCAAATGATGCCTCTACTCTTTGATTCTTTTCTAACCGTTGCAAGTACACTCTCGGCAAAATTCCCAAATAATAAAAGCTTTTATTATATTCTTCTTGATTAATAATAAATTAATAATAAATGATAAATAGTCGCTTGCGATTTACCATAAATGGGTTAAAAGGGAAAAGAACACGACAAAAAAGTATAAATGCGCGAATACATTTTATTCTACAGACATTCTCGTTTTTTCTAGTACGAAGAGCACTCACTCGATTTCAGATAAACGCTCAAAAGTTTCAATTAACCCTGATTTAAGGAGAGTTCCCTCCGCAAAGGCAGCTTAATACCCGATTTATTTTGCCTAATACCGAATGAACAGTTTGTTGATTCGCGAATCGCGAAACTGCCTGAGCTGAGCTGTAAGAAGGAACGCACACTTGCATCTATGTGATGTACGTATGTATTTAGGTATGTAGATATGTATATATGTGCACATTAATTAACACACATATTTGCATATTGCATGCAATTATTATAATTTTGCTTGTGTGTTATATGCCGACATAAAAAGCATTGATAGCATTGAAGTGACTAGTAAAGCCAAGAGCGCTTTATTGCTTTACTATCTTACAGATATGTATTTATATTTGATTGCAAAGTTAGAAGACGAATTTCATTTACAGCTCATTCGGTCGGTGAGCAGTTTTAATTTGTTCATTTGCCTTATTCGGGTTAAGCTACTATATATATATATATATATGTAAAATGAAAAACGAAAAAAGCGAAAACCGTCGATAAAATAAAATCAACAGTACCATCAAGTTTGGGTTGGCAAGCGTAACCGGAACCCAATTTAATATTTGCTTTAAAGACATATGATACGTGTGATATTTACAGGTTTTCGTTTGACTCTCTCTCTCTCTCTCTCGCTCTCTCGCTCTCTCGCTACCTATCCCTTCCTTCTAGGCATCATGTTAGGAGGGCCGATTATCTTTTTCATTCCCTTGTTCCCCTTGTAATATCCAATAATAATTAAAATGTATTTAGTTATAGTAATAGAAGTGATCCTTGCTCGGTCGCGGTCACGGATCTTTAATTGATATGTTCATCCCTGTTACCCTGTTAAGTTGAGTTTTCAAAGTCGCTTAATACAATGTTGAAATCTTAGCGTCAAAGTTAAGAACGCATTACATAAACTAATGTAACTAAAAGTAGCGTAAACTTTGAGAAAATCGACGAAGAACGCAATCGATAAGAAAACAATACAATATTTTGTCAATGCTAAGCACCACAATATCAAACTTTCGTTTATAAATTGATGATGGGCTTAACTCTCGGGACAGATGAACAAAAGCAACTTCCGCATGTCCAGTATCGATATGCGATGTGCGATAGACACACAGCGGCGACAGTTTGCTTGTTAAGTACGTCCCTATCGAAGGTTGACGGTGTATGGTTTCGAGGAACCAGGTATAAGCATCGCTTGACACATAGACGTGAAACGGGCATTAGAAAGCTGACAAGAGTCAGATAATAATCACCGAACTAATAAACATCGAGTTAGAATTATGATTGCTAACAATGAATGAAACTGACTTATGAGTAAGTAAAAAAGTTAAAAATAGTAAACATTGTTGAAACATATTTGTCCACGGATCATATAAAAGATGTCCTAAAGGTCACGTAAGATTTGAATTTCGCGCCATGTAATTACGCTGCAGCCAATGATAAAAAAAGTCAGTGTGCCGTTTAAATATTCGGCGATGCGTATCATGGATTGTGGAACAAGCAGAAATGTATGCACTTTTTTCGAATAAAGTGATCGTTAACATCGTGAGGCCCGTTTTTGTCTTGATAACTTAGTTAACCGATAAAATTGTCGCATTTGCGATTGAGTGCGTATTGGAGAACAAATGTACTCACTACGTGTCACTCTTTGGTATTGATTTTTGTCTAGAGACATCGTCGAACAATTCTTCTTCGAAAATGCGGCCCCTAATACCACGCGTCGAGGATATACATATCTTAAGTTTTTTATTTTTGTATAGTTTGGGCATCTGGCCACAATAACATATAACGAAATCCCAAAATACTGTTTCTGAGAACGAATATAACGAGTTTTGTGCCAAACAGAAAGCGTTTGGTGATAGAATTTTTTCTAAATTTGTTGTTGCATTACATCCTAATTAGAGACGAAAAATGAATGTGTTTTGAGAGCCACAAGCGTAGATCCACATTTACCATCCACCTAGACTGCGAGACTGAATCGCTTTGGCAGGAACGCGATATTTTGTGTTTGATGAGACACGCCCTGCCTGGTCTGCTGTTAGCTGCTAAAGTCTGGTGAAACGGCCAACAACAAACGTTACTAACAAAAAATATAATCGATTTGAACCATTCGCTGTTCGAAAAACGAAAGAAATATCAAAAAGAGGCAACACAAGGCCTTTTTTTTTACATGATATTTGCCGGTCCCTCTATGCAGCAAAACTGGATCCGCAATACGTTAAAAGCATTCAATTGAGAAGTGCTACCTCACGTGCCTTACCAACCAAACTAGAGTCTTCCCGATTGTTGGTTGCACGTGCATCAGCAGTGCACGTACTTGCTGGGCAGCGCTGGCATTCTTAAGGAAATGTATGAAAATAGCTCGATCGAATCGGTTGGCCTCAAAAGAGCAACAACTTGACGTGGTGTTCAAATATGCATATAACTGCAGATGGGTAAATATTTTTTCGAGTAAAATATTTTTTTTCATTTTCCACTGATTGGTCAGGCTTGTTCATCTGTTTGTCCACTTAGGCGGCTATCGCGTGTTGTTGGAATCCGTACGATCGAAAGAATTGAGATGAAGATTTGAAATATCATTTTTATATACTTTCAGTCAAATGAATAATCACCTTAATGAAAATTGAACGTGATAGATATGTTTGCCGACAGGCACGTCACACCCAGGGAAAAATTCTTCATTTGTAGTCTATAGGTGTTATTGATCGAAAATATCAATTGTAAGAACAATTTTGATCGGTTGGCTACCTTTTGATGTGCTCTCATTTAACAAACATTTTACTGTTGTTATGCGTTATTTTGAAATGGTGGGTGTTAAAGATTCGTTCTGTGGCATGCATAACTTTCTCATCCATTTTTTAATCGATTTGCATTATATGCAAAAACTATATACATATGCGCATACTGGACGAATGGATATGCATATAAGTTTATTAAAAGTATCTCCTGCAGGCTGTGTTTAGGATATGATTCTGCTGACCCTCATTTATTGTGACATATGGAACTACAAACATATTAACGCGTGCACATTGCCAACAAAATGTTGTTGGTTTTTGTAAACTCACCAATTTTCCTTTAACATACAAATAAAAATATACTTGCGCACCCATATACATTCGTACACACATCCACACACACATACACATACACATACAAACGCATAATATGTTTAATAAAAAAAAAAGAGGAAAACAAAAATAAAACTTAGTAACCTCGTGCACCTTTTGCCAGGACCGCGTTTATTGCATGTATGCGTTGGATTCTATTGGTCTTTGGCTTGTTGACTTAACTACTCATGCAGACAACGCCAATAAAAATAATAATGTGAGAGACCATAATAGTCTGATTTTATAGTTTGTTCAAGCACTTTGTTCTACATGTTCTCCTCAATTTTTTCCTTTCATTCATTCATGCATTCATTCATTCATTCATTCATTCATTCATTCATTCGTTTATTCATAACACAAAATACAATATTATGTGGATATAACATTCTTTATTTTCTTTTCTTTCATTGCCCTATGGCTTCGAAATTCATTACAATCCTTATAGTCGCGTTTTGAAATCCACTTACCATTCTTGTCAGTTTTATAACAAAGTAATAAATCATATGTTCATGTTTAGGTAACGCCGGTCCATATATACATATATGGTGTATATATAAAAGCTTATACATATCTGAATATATAATGCATTTATATATATGTGCAGATGTTGTATGTATGTATGTATGTATGTATGTATGTATGTATGTGTAAATTTGCATATTATGACAACAGACTATTAAAGTGACCTATTTTTGTAACGACTATTTAGTAGGTTTACGGTTGGTTGTACCATAATACGTTAACTGCTTTCTCCGCATTACTTGCTCATATCGGATGTCGTGAAACATGATTATGAAGTTAATTAAGGAAGCGAGCCATTGTATGTTTGCACATATATTTTGGATTTTTTTTTTCTTTTTTTTTTATTGGCTTAGAAGAAATTTTATTCTTGAAATAACGAATTTTTCGCGAAGCGTATACCAGCTGAGATTTTACAGTTCAATCCCTTGTTTTTTTTTTTTTTCTTTTATCTGATAGTATCTAATCTCTTTAATGCGCTAAAAGTCACCTTTAAAAATGTGCTTTAGTTTTGTGTAACAACGAACGCGTCTAAAACGTACAATTTTCTTGCTTCAGGATATGCAGTAAAAGCGACACTTTCTAGAATGCGAAAGAATACTTGAACCATGGAAAACATTTTCGTAATCTTCGGATTGCAGACAAATGATAAAAAGTTGATTGCAACAGAGTTTGTCTGTACACATTCGTTATTAAGCGCCCTTTTACCTGACACAAATAGGTCACAGTAATGTTCTACATGAACTGCGAGAGTTTACTATCAAGAAAACAAGAAAGACTTTTCGTTTTGGCAGACGTTTTGGCGTGTGTTGGTGTGCTCAAGAAACTAGAATATCAACCATATCTTCATTAACGATGGTATCGGACTGGTAATAGTCAACATTAACTTGTCGACTAAGAATTTCTTTAGCCAGAGAGAAGTTTGACAACGAAATGCAATTAATTTCAAAACATCGACATACATATATTAATCATTGTAGTCGCTTAAGCTGCAACAAGAGGAGAAGCTCTTTATTAAGCAAATTGAAAATTTACAGTCAACACCCACTGAATCTTGCTGCTTGGATGTTAATCTTGCAGATATTATTGTTTATATGCCTAGCAATAAATTTCAGGCTGCGATAACCGCGAAGATGAAGGAATTTATATACGAGTGCATCGCATAGTTGGGAAAATGCGAACGCTTCAGTTCGTTGATTGGAGCCGATTGTACACGATCTTTCTACCTGCCTACGGGAAATATTCATGCCGAAGTTTACGAGTTACACTTTTTTCTTTGGACTTTACAAGTAAAAGTTTTCTTATCTCTCGTTTCTCTGCGCATGCATCTGAGTAGATCGCACCCATTTAAATGGTTGCGCCGAGCTACTGGTTATTTTGGTGTGAGAACGTGATCCAAACACCCACACGACCATTTTTGATATTCGGACATGATTAGATCAATTCAAAATCTCATGCCTATGATCAAGAGTATATTTGTTTTCACGGAATTACCCCGCGTGCTTATGCATATCACCAAAGCACGAAAAAACAATGCAGAATGAACAGCGTAAAGATTGAAGGCATATATATCTGCGATAAGAGCTCCAAAAGACTTACTTATTTCCCGATATGGATGAAGCTGCCATATGTTGAATTATTTGGATTGTAAGCAAAAAAAGAAGAGAAAATTTTGATTAAATTTATGTGTTCCACTTTCACTTTATCAATAGGGGGAAATTGAAAAAAAAAAAAAAAAAAAAAATTAATATACGGTATGTCATATAGGCAATGTTATGTTTTTATTTATGTTTTATTTAGTGAATGAAAAAGTATGAAAAAGTTAAGGACATAATAATACGAAATAAATGAATGGAAAGTTCAACTTTTCATTCCGCGGAGACTCTTCAAAACTCGAAACTTTTCTATTTTATTTTTTTTTATTACAATATTATATATATGTATATTTATAGAACAACATTATTAGCGGCTGTTTCACGAAAATCGATGTGCAAATGCATAATGCAAAAGAAAGTAAAAAGCAACCGAAGAAATATTATATTAAGCTTGGAGCGCATAGCCCAATACCCAATACTAGATAATGATTGGCGAATTGAGGCGATAAATCGATAGCATGTTCTGTATGTCGTATATATTTTATAATCATACTTTTATACAATTTCGCAGAACTCTTCAGATCTCTGTTCAAACGATATATATATATATATATATATATATATATATATATATATACTATATATATATATATATATATATATATATATATATATATACGTATATAGCAGAGGATTTCATTAGGTCGGACATGAAGTTCGTGGCGTTTTTCCGGATTATACGTTGGCAGCATCAACATGTTCTAACTAAGTTTCCTTTATTTTTAACGGTTCACTGCATATGCGAACACAATCTGGCATTATTGCGATGAAAGATGACACCTTTCCTATTGATCAATTCCGGCTTGATTTCCTTTCCTCTCAGCAGCGATACGTAAATAAAAGCTAATTGCATGAAATACTTCACGTGTTCATTGGCGAGTATTTTGGCTCAATGTTCAGTTTCATAGCGATATGATAAAGTAGATCGGTCTTCTATAACTTTTTGAAGAATTCTATCGATTTTATCAACGATTCTCTGGATGACCAGAGTGTAACGCGTCTTTGATATCGAAATTTTGCAAACGGAAATGAGTAACCATTTAGCGTCTTGCTGATGGCTTGATACTCTGTCTTCATAATAAATAGCATTCATCTTTCCTCAAATCTGCGAAGCATTGTCGCTTGGTGTCAAACCATACTTTAAAAAATGTAGCAAGTTTTTCTAAATTTGGCTTTAGTTTCAAAACGTAGTTACTATCGACTGAATTAAAAAAACGTTAATTATTAACGAAATCTCGTCTTTCGCACCCGTATAGTATATAGTATGACTCGATAGGATGAGTTTTATCGAAGTTAGGCAACTCTAAAGCTGTCTATTTTTACCTAATATTTTATTAGGTGTATATACATATACATATATACCTAAATATAAATTTCCCTTGCTTTATATAAAGAAAGAAAACAAATTTAGATTTTTTTTTTTTTTTGATATATGGAGTAAGTATGGACTTGGCAAAAAGAATTTGAACACTTATGTGTTCAAATGAAATTCTTAACCTTCATAGCAAGATGTTCTGTTTACCGCAAACAGTTTTCTAAATAACATTTAATCGTCAACTCATTACAGTTTCATCAAACGGGTTTTCAATAATTGCACAAGGAATTGATTTGATTTCATATCGCGTTTGTACAACACGGCACGGCAGCGAGTTCGTTCTCTTCCGCAGCAAAAGACACATCGAACACGATTTCTTGCGATCTCTGCAGCGACACCGCCTACTACGTTGCACAAGTTAAATAACGGAGCTGCTGTAAACGTTGCTATCCAGCCAGTACTCAAGTCATCCAAGATCTATAAAAGTATGTTGTGCGAGTATAAAACTTCCGATATCTAGAGCTACTTAATACGCATTACAAGACGTGCCAGCATCAACATTTTCAATGTAAACGTTGCAGGAAAATCTTCCCGAATTTCGATGCATTGAACCGGCATATGATACGAGAGCAAAACACGGTAATGGATAATACTTGCTCTCTAACACATTAATTTTGCTAATGAAGCGGATTTGCGTCGACGTCGACGCATAGAACTAAATCACAGTATTAATGTTGTGCCTACAGTGGCGTGGTCAACAGCTCCACTAGTCCGCACCACAGCAAGGGCTTCACCTAATTCTGGCATTGGCAATATGTCAGCTAATAAGCCTTTGTTCAAGCAGCACTTGTACAAACATGCAGCTGGTATTAAATCGATTCCATTCAAATTGTGGGCTCAACTGCCCGAAACTCGTCACGCGGAGGCTACACATGCGAGACAGCACCAAAGCAATGTGTTCAAATTGGGCACGCGCCCCACGTCACTCGCAAAACGCAATCTCTGCTAACCAATCATTTCGAAAAACATTAACAAGACAATCCGGCGCAACAACAGACACATCAACAAAACATCAGCTTACAGCAGCGATGCATCGCTTCGTTTAGACTGCAAGTTGTTATGCCCACATCATCGCATAGTATAGCGTATGGCAGCCATTGACGGGTTTATCTCTCTCTCTCCCCCTCGCTCTCTCCCTGAGATTACAAATTCATTTATCATGACTTCGTTTGGCGTTATTAAAGGTTGCAGCATTGGCTTCTTCTGATGCCACAGACGCGTTTATTCAAAACTATTATAAACAGCATATGGAAACACATGAACGTTGCGAAACAGATACACGGAAGAGCTCTAGCATGAAAACTATTAACATTTGATTTGAAAAAAGTTTTCACTACAACGGTCTGGAAGTTTAGTTAATTGCATCAATAAAAGAATTTTTTTGCTTTTTGTTTTTTTGTTTTTTTTTTTTTTTTTGAATAATTAAATTAAATTACATATATAAATTACGAATATATAAGTAAATCTTTTTGGAATTGCAAAACCTTCATGGTTTTCCGATATAAAAAAAATCAAAAATGAATCAAAGAACGAAGAGAAAGTTGAAAAATAAAGAAGAGGCATGGGTGGAGGCGAGAAAAGGAGTACTAGTCATTCCTTGAAGATTAAGAAAAGAAGAAGATAAAAGAAATATCAAAAATAAACGGTTACGTTTCAATTTGCACGTTGAGTTCTCGATAAGCAAAGCTAGGTCCGCTCTTGGTTTCATCAAGAGGTGGTCCAAAGAGCTAGATGATCCGTATATTACCAAAAGGCTATATACGTGTTTGGTTAGGCCTATACTTGAGTATGCTTCTATTGTGTGGTCTCCCTCGTACAGGTGCTATGTAGACTCAATTGAATCTATTCAAAAGCAATTCCTGTTGTTTGCTCTTAGGAATTTGGGTTGGGATCCGTCTGCTTCTCTTCCCCCCTATGAAAATAGGTTGCTTCTTTTGTCCTTACCGTCTCTTGAAAAACGTAGATTTGTTCTTGGCGTTTGCTTTGCAATCAAATTAATAAACGGCGCTATTGACTCGCCGTCATTACTTGGAGAAATAAGTTTTAATGTTCCTAACCGCTTCTCTAGGCATTTTACCTTGGTTAAGGTTAGTCATTGTAAATATAATTATGAGCTGTTTAACCCGCTCAGAGTTGTTTGCAAGAAGCTAAATAACGTCTATCACCTTTTTTCTTTATCGGACACTTTAAAGTCCATTAAAGCAACATTGCTTAATACACGAGATTTGCCAATGTCGTACTTAAACTAGCTCTTAATCCTAAAAAGTCACTACGATTCGAAAATTAATTGTTGTTAACTATTATCGGTTGCCAAGCTTGTGCATGTTTGCGATGGCTTAGGGGTTCATTTGCAACTGGGTTCTGTACCGGTTGTGGGTGTGGCTCTGTGCTAATTGTGTACATGCTTTTTTTCTTTTTCTTTTTTTTTCCTTTTATTTGTTTTATTGTACTTATACTAAGTTTTTTAATAATAATTAATTTAAGATTTACTTTAAGAGTCATTTGAACTCGACTGTCTTTGTTTTAGTTGAGTTTCTGTATAAGTGTAATAAATAAATAAATAAATAAATAAATAAACTTAGACAGGGAGGGGTGTCATATGGGTACCTTCAAGAATGAAATATTTGCGTCAATGTGTTGGTAATATTATTATTAACTGCATTCGATTCACTCATAGCTACTCGTTTCTATGTGTGTCTTCACATCGACGAAATTCCCGATTAAAATCCAGCCAATTGGCGGGAAAAACTCTTATGGATATTGTGAGCGTTAAAGATGTTGTTGTAGGAGCTCGCTTCTCGTACAAATCTGATCAATTTTTTGTTTGTTTTGAAAAACAACATCCAACATATGCGCTCGAATTTAAACAATTTTATAAACAAAATATATGAAGATGTTAAAATAACATTGAAGACAACATTTATTTATATACTACTGCACCAACAAAGCCATTTAACAGATAGCACATCAAATATATTTTCATTCAATTCCAATGTTTCCGTGCAACATGCAGGGTTCAAGCACACATGCGAAAGTTTGCAACATTTTTTTGCAAAAAAGAAATAATGTTCTCTGACGGAATGAAATTTGGTGGCAGGTTTGCAAGCGAAACTCTCTCTCCGATTATTTTATTGAGGTCGAAATTTACAGGTCAAGATTTCTAAAGATCGACCAAAACTTATCTATATATATTTAACAAAAATGACTAAGCAATTAAAACATTAGGAAACGGGCGCTCGTAAGAGTTGCCCTCAACTCGGTTATCCAACAGCATATAAGACGTTAGAATTTGTCAAGTTATCAAGCAGGCATGAGAATGTTACGAAGAGAAATTTAAAAATGAAATTCGTCACCTTAAAGCGGTATTGTTCTGGACGCCAGTTCATTCAATACGCGGCAGCAAGACAGAATTTGAAAAAAAAAATTTTCTAAGATAAGAGAGGTGGAACCAGTATGTTTCATCATAGCGGGTCAATTTATAGTTAAAAAACGAACTGATGTACAATAAAACAGATGAGACTGTAGCGTGACGACTAGATGAAGCGAATAGGAATGAATACAAAGTCAGAAGTTGAGGCAAAATGTCTTATACCGTAACGACGTAAGAAGTTTACTTTAATTGCATTTAGGTGTTAAACCATTTGTTTCCAAATAGGCGACAAGGCCTCAGATAATAACAATTTTCTTCGAAACATTACACTTAACGCCGGTTCAAGGCTTAATGCACGGAAAATAGCATTTGGTCAAGATGGCAATGATCTGAATGAACATACACCCGGCTTAGTTGTTGTTTCACTAAAACATCCATCGAGCCCATTATCGAACGTAATCAAAACTAATAAGATATTATATTCGGCTATGGCCGAATCTTGCATCTTCATCAACTTTATTTAAAAAAGTCAATAAACAAAGGAGACAAAAAGAATTAGAATTTGGTATCACCCATTTTTTGTATTATTGCAGACATACCCCTGGAATATACTCCTCAGAATATACGTTCAAATTTTTCTTGTTGTATTCTATACTGCTGTAGTTTATGACTAATAAGTAAAACCCCCGGGAAGCAGATGTGTTCTCAGTAAAGTTTGCACTGCAAGTGTATGCTTGGATGGATTTGCGGCATTTCTACTTGCAAGCAAGAACCGACCATCGGTAGTATGTGTAAAAAAACAAAGAAAAGTGATTAGGAGTGCGAAATACATACACTCACGCAATAATGTCTGTAATGGCTGTAGAGTAAGACTCGTGATGAGGTAGGAAGAGTGGAGTATTGTGAAGGTAGCGGAGCCTACGAAATGAGAAGAGATGCTGACCGGCAGATGTCTGATTCATAAACGTATGAGCGAATAAGAAACGAACAAACGCTACCTCTGTAGTGTGAAGACGGTTTATGTAAATGTTGCCAGCGCAAACTGACACACTGTTATCAGAATTCATTCTTTTCTTTCCTTTTTTTTTGGGGTTCAAATTTCAATTATTATTTAATATATAAAAAAATCATCTTTACATCGCTTTAACATTACTTAACTGTTTTAATCCAGTCCCACGTCCCATGTTAGGAATAAAAGCGAATGTCCATACGCCTTTCCTCATTCTATTTGATTGCTATGTGCATATTGAAGCAAGGCGTCCGTCCCTTTTTACAGCTCCTGATCCGTCCTGCCAAAATATCAATTGTCATAGCGACTGGAAATTCAGCAGCGGCTTCTTCCGAACTCGGTTAACATAGCTGCATGAAAGCGATAAGAGGGCATGCAAATTTTCCGTAACATTTATCCCCTCATACTGTGCTTACACACATGACCGAGGGCATCACCGAGAGCTTACCCTATATGAAGCGATTCTGGCGTTAATATTCGCCGCTTTTTGTGCCAGACATCATACATGGTGTTTGAAGGCGAGTCTGCGATCTGCCATAGCTCCCAGATATTTGAAAACGAGAGGTGATTGCTTGACTTGTACCCTGAATGGTGGGCTACAAACGGCTGACCGCTTATTACCACAGCTTATATTTATACTCCACATATTCTGTATGTTGCTATACCATTGCAATGCTACGAGCAAAACCAATAATTATGGCACTTCTAGAAAGCTGTACTCTTCTCGTATAGCAACGTGGATTGAATATTCCACCGAACGATGGGAGATTACCGTTTTCTCTTCCGCCTCTGCCTTTACCGTTCAGGAAGATGGCTTGATGATCACTGCTTGGGTAATCTTCACTCAGTCTCCAGCCTGATCTTGACACCAGGTTTCCACCGCCCCTAAACCCGCTTTCCCAAACGTTTGTCACACATTAGCGTCATTGGTAAAGCCGCTCGCGCTTCCAATAGGCTGCAGTTTCTTACACAGGCCGTTTGCTAAGGGATCTAGGAATCTCTTGCGAGCATCCACCGCAAACTGTTTTGACATATATTGGAATTCAAGATGCGTCCAACTTTAGGCAGCACATCAGCCGTAAAAGTATATCCCTCATTTTTCAATTCACGTAACTTACGTAAACGTCATTCCGCTTGACCATTTCCCAGAATAAGTTCGTGCTAAACGCTCAGGCCGTGATCTTGTGCGGAATAAGCTTTGATAGGGTTATTTCGTCGGTACTCGGTCAAGTCTCTCTCCCACTCGGTTTGTTGTGACATTCCGAACGCAAACAACGCGCCTTAACTTTCATTACTATTTATATCGTTTGCAGGGTATACTAAGTCTGTTTGGATGCATGCAAAACCGCCTGTGTGTCTCTTCATCTGTGTTCATGTTCAAACTGTAGACAACGATTTTTGAGATATTTCCAGAATGGAAGATAGTTTTATTGAATTGTGTCAGATCATAGTGTAGGTCCTTGTAACTTGTCTTAACGCAAATACTTACCTTGTTCAAATTTGTATTGGCCCATTGTGTCTTCAGCATATTAATATGCATGATCCCATGTTTATGTCAGAACAGAGTAACTGCAATCTTTTTAAATGTCATTCTGACACATCCTGATGGTTCTTAGCCGAAGCAAATCGCATTGGAAATTAGCAAATTGTTCTCAAAGCCATTCTGTTTAGCACTACACTCGTCCAAATTAAGTGAACAACATATCAGGCAACAACTTGGGCACCCATTTTGCCCAAGTTTCAGGTCAACGCAAACGTTTACTTGTAAGCTCCTGTACAAAAACATAGCTCTGTTTGGGATAACTGTTGTTTACTTCACATTTTTCCCATTGGGATGGTGTACGCACATGTTCCTGTCGTTCACTTTATCTAATACAATATGATAATCGTCTCAACAAAGACATCCCTTAAGATCTCTTAAAATAAGTAAAATGTGATGAGGATTTCTTCCTTCGTAATTTCTTCTGTTCTACGCAATATGTTCTTTCGGAACGTATCCAGGCTCAGGGCATAATTATTAACGAAAACTTTATTATAAAAACATTTCTTACTAAAGGATGAACGAAAGGGAGGACATTGTTGCTAAGGTAACAAGAAGCAAAACACGTGAATAAACGCTTAGGTGCGCAGGCCAAATTCATGCCACAAATTTTTAGCTCACAACTTATGAAGAAAGGGATAAGGGAGATTAGGGGAAAATTATTACTATTTTGCTAAATGTAAACAAGACCAAGAGTTCTTCAACAACATATCTTAACTCTTACGATTGCTTTCTATAAAAAAGTGCTTTAAAAAATGTAATGAAATGTTGTGCTGATCGTGTGAGGCGCTAAATTATGCTGAATTGCGCTGATTTAAGGAAGATAATAAGTGAAGCATTGTAACCTGCAACGTATAGGAAATACATTTACAATAAAAACCATGTCATGGATCGAACCTCGGAAGCATCTGCCAATCATGAACTACCTGCAGCTTGCAATTCCAGAGCAAAAATTAAATTGAAATTTGGTGCAGAGACCGGGCGAACACATCTGATATAATGGCTTACTGCCACGCCCACTATAGGCAATTTGAAATTTTTATATACCAGTTTTAGCAAATGGAAGTTTTCGTACAAACGTCAAATGCAAGACTGAGCCGAACAAATAACAATTAGTTTTCCCATAGTCTAGCAACTCTAAGTGGCAATCAATAATTTTCATTTATATTTATATCCATCGAAATCAACAACAATAATAAAAGCAATAAAAATTATAAATTTTCTCTACTATTTTCGGAAAGCTTACGAAAAATTTTCTACCTTTGGCGATCTGCATGCAAAATTTTCAAAGAAAACAGTTGAAAACCGTTGAAAACCGTTGAAAACCATGGCTAAGAAGTCAGCGCCGCCATTACAGGCCGATATTCAAAATGATGACGATTTAGAGAAATTCTTGGATCGACCCGGATTGATAAGTGAGAAGATGTGACATAGCGTCTATTTAAACATATATGTGCATCATAAGTTCATAAATTCATTTACAGTCCTCGATATTTATTCCGAATGGTGTGGCCCTTGCATAGGTATGGTAGGTACTTTACGAAAATTAAAACTGCAAAATGCTGATGAATTACACTTTGCCATTGTAAGTGAACATTGGCGTTTTATAAAATGTAAAATAAATGAGTTACGATGAGAATTGATTTTTGAAAAAAGGTCAAATCGGAAAGTGTGACTCCGTTTCAGCGCTTTGCAAGGAAAAGTGAACCGACCTGGCTGTTTGTGAATGAGGGGAAAGCCGTCAATATTTTATTCGGTATTAATGTGCCCGTATTATTGCAAATAGTCACGCATGAGTTAACATTGCTTGGCAATAAACGGCGACCAATGTATGAACTGCATGAGTTTCTACCAATAGAAGAGAAACGTAAAAAAGTGAATGAAGATCTGAGGGCCCAAGCCGAGGCTAAGGAGCGTGGAGAAGAGGAAAGAAAACGCTTGGAATATCTTACCTACGTTACGGACACAATTATGGACTCTTTGCCTGATATGGGCGTAACTATATGTGGACCTCAAGTGAATCGGGAGGCCTATAAGAAAATGCAAACGCCAGCCGATAAACTTAAGATCCAATGCAAAGATCGTACGATGGCATCTATGACTAAGGAACATTTTACAAAGATTCTTAGTCTCTTCTGTACGAATATCCCTACTGAAGATGTCATTGATCAAATGGTTGATAAAAAGCTCCTAATGTGCTTCTGGAAGGTACCAGACGAAGGCAACAATATCGCTGTTATTTTAAGCAAATTTGCTGACGATTTAATGTTACCGCGTTTTGTATTAAATGAAGAAACGAATGAAGAAGAAGAGGTACCGCCCATATTGGAGACAACCGATTACAAGGTTGAAGTCGAATTGGAAGGTGAGTTAATTTTTCAACACCTTTAAGCTAGAAAAGTTGCTAATGATCAGGATTCGCAACAGATTGGGAAGAAATATTGGACGAGCCCGAAGATGATAATTTCGCTAAATTGAAAAGCCTCAGTGCACTCCCATCAGCTATTGGTGATATAGTAGAAGAAGAAGAAGCTGAGGATGAAGAAGATGAAATGGAAGCTACGGCTGCTGAGTCTATGTTGGATATGCCGGGACTTGATTTAGGATTGGATTTAGATTTAGAAGAAAATGAAGAAGAAGAGGAGGAACCTGAAAAAGTCGAAGTGGCACCCAAAAAGCGAACGCGTAAGAAGATTGTTAGAGTTAATCCTATTTGGGTACCTAACAATCATCGTACGCACGCTGCCCTGATCTACCTTTACTTCCGATCAGCCACCACATCATTCTTACCACCTGATCCAAAACCCGAACCACCTCATGTTATTATGGCTTTCGATACATACAAAAAGAAAGACTTAATAGCGCATGCCGAACGTAATAAACAGAACGTGCCATTATACGGATTCTTTACTAGCGATGACCCGGAAGAAGCTCAATTCATAGCGAGTTCGGATGCTAAATACGCTGCCCTACCACACACACCGTAAGTTCACTGACCCTCTGATCCCCCTTAAACTGATGATATGATATGATTGATGGCAATTAACATTTTCTATCACAATTTTCAGGACGGATAAATTGGTATTTAAAGTCAATAAAGCCACTTCAAATACTATGTTATCCTTGGTTACTTACGGGCCCAGTTATATTAGTCCAAATCCAATCATAGGCCGTGAGGAAGCTAAGAAATTCTTCCCTGAAGGTTATATTTCCGCCGATTTAGAGCAAATTGAAATTCCGGAGGAAAAAACGAAACCAACTAAACTTAAACAAACAACAAAGGCTCAGGTAAAGAGAAATAAAATCAAACAAATGAAGTTGTATAAAAAAAATGTTCGTTCGTTTTTCATCAGACTAAAACGAAAAAGGAGGAGCGTAAGCAATCGCCTAGTTCTACCATTCAGGAATATGATCATGCTGCTGGTGGTATTGATGCTGGTCCGGCAGCACAGACATCAGCATCGAGCAATATCGGCCAGCAACCGTCAAGGCTGTCACCAAACATCACCAAACCACCTGGAACAGCCCAATCCGAAACAGATGACGCTGCTGCAGCCGGCTAAATGGTCGCAACACAACTGTAAAAAATTTTGGGAAACATGTTAAAATTTACAGCTTGTAGTTCTCTTGTGATTTTGTTTTGTTTTTAACACGCAGTAAAAGTAAAACAGAATTGAAGGATGATGTACACAAAACCAATCGTTAATTTTAATTTGCGATACCGAATTCATATATAGATTATATATAGTATATATAGTATACATATATAGAGTAGAGTAAGTTGCTACAAAAAAACTTCTACATTTTACAGTAGGCGTGATAGAAGTGCTGCTTCTTCGTTATCTCTACTTTTTTTTTTTCTTGTACTTTTGTACTCCCTTTTCATTTTTTACTCTCATGATGTAGAACAAGGGAAAAACTTAAGTAAAATGCAAGGAGCGTGTTTATAAACAAAAACAAAAACAAAAAAAATACTTTTTCGCGTAAGGCTTAGAAGTTAGCATTTAAAATTAAACGGGAAACGATATTAATTTTCACGCTCAGTTTGTGGCCCACATTTTTTTTTAACATTTTGCTTATAGTCGTACGGACAGACATATAGGCATTTGGCTTTAATGTTTGTTGTCAACAACAACTAGAGGAAACATTGATACCAGTCCAAGGTTTGATCGATAATTTTCAAAGACACAACAGATGCGTACATGCACATGTACGTATAATACAATGATATCATAAAATGTCAATAAAATGTTATGTAATTTTTATAATTTAAGAAAAATTAATCTCATCGTTTTGTTATTCTGCGTCTAAATTTTTCAAGCGAGCGGTTGATAACGGACCATGGCCAAGAAAGGAGGAGTGCAGCAATTACAGGTTGACATTCAAAATGACGATGATTTCGAAAAATTCTTAGAACGACCGGGTTTGTTAGGTAAGTAAAGCGAAAACAATAGTAAAATTTTCCACTCAGGCGTTTGTAGTCTTGGATGTTTACTCCGACTGGTGTGGTCCTTGTCTTGGTATGTTGGGTAGCTTGAAGAAAATCAAACTGGAAGTGGGTGGTGATAATCTGCAGTTGGCTATAGTAAGTGTTTGCTTGCATCGAAAGTTTTTAAATTGAATTCGTATTAAGTGAGTCGCGCGCAGTGTAAATCAGATGGTATTACGGCGTTAAGACGTTTTTTACGTAAGAGCGAACCGACTTGGCTATTTGTGACCGGAGGCAAAGCTGTTAATATATATTTTGGTACCAGTGTCCCAGTGCTAATGAAGTTGATTACTAACGAGCTTAAACAAATCGGCAATACGACGAGACCGATGTACGAGATTACGGAATTGCAGCCGATTGAAGTGAAACGTTGGAAAATTAAAGAAGATGCTATTGCCGAAGCTGAAGCTAAAGAAACAGCAGACAAAGAGAAAAAGCGTATTAGTTATCTCATGTATGTCACGGATACTATAATGGACGCTTTGCCTGATATGGGCGTTACTTTGTTTGGTCCTCAAGTAAACCGCGATATGTTCAAAAAGTTGCAGGAACCGGCCGACGTACTTAAAATTCAATGCAAAGATCGTAAAATGGCCGTTTTAAGCAAAGAACAATTTGATATAATCAATTTCCAATCTATGAACCCACTGTCACCGGAGGTTATTGAACAATTAGATGGCAAGGAATGTTTATGTTGTTTCTGGAAAATACCAGACGAAGGCAGTCACATCCCGGTGTATTTAACTAAATATGCACAAGAGTTAACAATGACAAAATATGTACCGGCAGATGATTTCCATGAAGAGCAAGAAATTCCGCCCATATTGACACCAATGGAAATCAAAGTGGAAGTTGAAGTCGATGGTAAGTAAGAATAATATTGCATTTTACGCATATAATTTATACGCAAATTATCTTCTTAAATATGGTATAATTAGACGATGAAGAATGGGTAGAAGAACCTGAGCCAGAGACAGCAGCGCAACGCGAGGCTAGAGAGGAAGCTGAAATGGCTGAAGAAGAAGAATTTGAAGAGGAGGAGGAAGAGGCTGCTGCTGCGGGTCCACCCGAACCGCCGCCCATGGATATGCCCCCAATGGATTTGGGCTTAGACACAGTAGAAGAGCCAGAACTAGAGGAAGAAGATGAAGAAAAACACGTTGAGGAAGCACCCAAAAAAAGAACACGCAAAATCACTGTTCAAGTACCACCAATTTGGGTGCCTACCGATCATCGTACCCATGCGGCCCTTATTTATATTTTCTTCCGGCCAGCCACCACAGCATTTTTGCCACCCGATCCAAAACCGGAACCACCACACGTCATTATGGCTTTTGATGCATATAAAAAGAAAGATTTAATAGCTCACGCCGAACGTAATAAAGTCGATGTGCCTCTGTACGGGTTCTTTACCAGTGATGATCCAGATGAAGCTAAATTCATTGCTAATTCGGATATTAAATATTCGCAGAAGGAACATACGGCGTAAGTTTTTTTATGAAAGCGGGGTGAACTGCGTTTTTTATATATAAATTCATATTGATTTTCAGAACGGACAAATTGATATTTAAGGTCAATAAAGCTACATCGAATACTATGTTGTCATTGGTTACATATGGTCCTAGTTATGTGAGTCCCAATACTGTGATAGGTCGTGACGAAGCCAAGAAATTCTTCCCAGAATCTTATAAGACCTATGAACAGGAATTGGCGGAACAAACTCAAGAAGAAATCGAAGAAGACAAACGAGCGGTAAGATAGAATATGAAACATTTAGAAGATAGATATAAAATGATAAATGCTTACTAATTATGACGTTCCGTTTGTAACTCGAAGCAATTCGTTAAGCAAATGGATATGGCTTTTTTCTTTGTTTTCAAAAAAAAAAAAAAAAAAAAAAAAAAAAGAAAGACGAACAAAACTGCAATTATTAAAAGATTTCAATAATTTCAGTTATTATTGAGTAATTTTATTACATAAATTTATTGAATAATTATTTAAACATTTCAACCACTGCGGCCAAATGTATCTTCTTTTTGATTATCCTGTTGACTCTTTTTTTTTTTGTAGCAATCGAAGACGAAATCTAAAATTGGTTTCGCTCCATCAATCGCTCCCAAAGGTCAAGAACCAACCGAAATGACTACGGAGGCAGAGATACCTGAAGAGCAACCAGTCGCTTCCGGTGAAGGTGAAGCATCCGAATTGCAACCAGAAGCTGTCGAAATGTCTGCGGAAGCACCAACTGAAACAGAGGCTCCTGCAGGATAAATATCAAAACTTTATCAAAGCTTTCGCTTCGTTACTACTATACCTAAATTTTCGATTAAAATACACGCTTTCACACTTCTAAAAATTCTGATAAAAAAATAAATTCTCTTAAGCTCAAAGAAACATCTACCAGAGTATCAAATTCACCGTACGATGAACCCGAGACTCTTAACATTCTCTCTCTTAAACTTGATGTATTTTATAACAAATTAATCGTTCAGATTACCAAAAATTTATATCATTTTCGGTGGTTATATGTGCTCAGGTCTAACTGTACGATTTAGGGTTTTAAGCCAACAATTAGCAGCGTTGTAAGCTGAGAATGATTAAATGGAAATCTTGAATAAAATCTTATAAAGAATCTTGTGAAAATAATAGAGTTGTAAAAAATTGGTAGTAAATTCCAGATTTTATATAATTAATGAGACCAACGAATTGAACTGAAAAGAAAGCATTTCTGAAGAAATCCGCACATGTCAATTGTCCTCACGTTTATAACTAGTAAGAAAAATCCATATATTTGTCATAGCTGTTCTCGCATCTCCAAATGTTTTTAACCTAGTTTTATAGAATTTTTGCGCCAGAATCCACTTACGGAGAAAGTATTTTATTTTGCCTGCATAAACCACGCAAGGAAAACAGAGTGAATTTCAAAGTCAAAATGTTTTATTTGCGATACCGAAAGTTGAGTACCTATGACTGAAAACGGAAGAGGCCGACAGGAACCGGAGCATCTCGTTTACGGCTTCCCAAAAGACGCGGTTTGAGCCTTCGATTTAGAAGCTTCGTTAAATTTGATATTCATCACGGGCTTGCTTCAACAAACCCTTTTTTACAATATCAACACTTGACCTACGAAACTTAATCTCTACACGAATGTAAATTTAAAACAAAAAAACATTAAAAAAGCTAAATACGCTACAAAAAAAAGTTTCACATAATTCAACTGTGAAATTCTAATAGATGTTCGCTTGCAAATCTTTTCAAATTCACATAAAAAATTGCAAAATTTATTTGTTCGAATTTCGGTATCGAATTGTGCGTAAGCTCAATACATGAAATGAAACATGATGAAATGAAATTCTCTCCTCTCTCAGCAGTTTCTCCCCGTCAACCTTATGAACCCTATATGAATATGCATTAATAGAGTAAATAAAGTGAATTTCATAAATGAGAATAATCGATAGTATGGTATAGTATTTGCATGGGATATTTCGAAACTAATTGCATTTATTTTTTCTTTTATTATTTTTCCTTTCTTTTCCAAATTTTATTATCTTCTATAAATTAAATGGCCAAAGAAAATATTCGATAATATTACAAAAAAACATTTTATTTTTTGTTACTTGACTGTAATATAAATAGAAGCATAAGAATAACAAACTTTGTAAAATCTACGATTACTTAGAAGCATCTAAAAATATTTACAAAATTATAAAAGTTGAGAGTCCTTTTGGAAATTAACAATGCGTACGAAACCATTTTCATAGCCAACAGCCGTCAAATGCTTACCATTGGGGTTCAAATTACAGCGTAATGTGTTGATACGCATAAGAGGCGTAATATGTAACGGCGGCCGGCGATTTTCATCCAAATAAGCACTTTTATGTGCAGCCTTCAACTACAAAAGGAATATTTTTAGTAAAACAAAAGAAAACTTGTTCATCATGGTTCCAATTTTTTCATATCCACCACCTTCGCTATTGTGAAATGTTTCAGAGTTTGACTGTCTACAGTGTACGCATCTGGTTTGGACTTAAATTTTTCAATCTAGATTTAAAAAGATATTTGCATGGCTGATTTAGTGAGCATTGTGAAAACACCAAAGACGTTAAAGACGAAAATTACCGAGTACACCAAGTATTTGACTCGTTTCAACTGTCAAAGCTTAAAGCAAAAAAAAAAGAAAGAAAAATGCCTATAAGGTAGACAGAGTTTCAAAAATTTAGGTGAACGGAGGACGTTTAAATATCTATAATTAATTCTTTTTCTACTCGGACTGGTTTTCGGGACACCTAGGACACGCAGCCTTGTTGGCTTGGTTGGAAGATGAAGAATAGAAAATTATAAAAAATAGTGTGACCTGCTCAAATACCCGTTCACGAGACATAAAAGAAGCCGAAAAAATTATTGGGCGTTTCTTTTATGTCGTCTATAACCTACGAATCCGTAGAAACATTCTCGAACAGCTTTTACCCAGATGTTCGCCAGGACCTGCATCTTCGGTTCAAAACAGTTCCAAGCATTTTGCTGACAAATCCACTGCTAAGGGAATTTCATATGTCTCCTATACTATACCTGGAAACGTTTGATTGCGATGACAACGATTTTTACCAACTACTTCAAAAACTTTAAAGAGGAAACTGAATTGGTAATTCATGACCGAAATGAGAGTTATCTGTCTTGAGTAATCCCCTATAAGTCAAATAGCATAGCTTTCACATTTTAAAAAAGTGTTCGGCATGAAAACTAACATTTCTTATTTCCGAACATAAATCTGAAAAAATTGCTTATGCTGAAATATAAATTCTTAAAATTGTGCTTTTTTACAATCAGACAAGGTATGAAGCAGATGTACTTGATCCAATAGCTGGCAAGCATAGTGTAAAAGCGAAATCCATTAGATGTTTTACTTAATACTTTGGACTTGATCGATTCTATATCGGAAAACTTCTAATAAAAACATAAATACAAAACAACTTTCATCACAACTGGTAAAAGAAAGAAAGGTTAGTAAATAGAGCAGAAGGGAAACCGCTTCCTAAGAGTAAAAGCTCAAAACGATTAACTATTCTGTTAGAAAAAGCTAAAAAAAAATTCTTCCATCGCGAAAATTGCCTTTACTGTTGTGCATAAAAATGCACCGCGCCTTATACTAGCAATAAATGTAATAAGTACGTTTATTATGCAAGTCTTTACCTAATATAACGTAGATTGGTGAAATAAGTGCCTGTCTCATAATTATAGCTATGATCAGAAATTACAAATAAAAATCGCTTTTTTTAAGACTTTGTATTATTTACACAAATTACATCAATAAGGGCAACAGTGATACCCATTATTCAACAACTGTGAGAGCTGATGTACATGCGAAGCCAACAACTAAGCCGTTAACGTGACGGAGCGTAAGGTAATACATGTGGGCATATTAGCAAACCGACCGGAACTATTGTGATATTAAATATATAGACAGTCCTGACGAATATCTGAGTAATGCTTTTTTCTGTAAAAATATCCACCGTGTCGCGAGTTACAGCCATAGCGAAAAAAAATGTGTTCGAATTTTTTCAAGGTTGCATCAGTTTCTCGTGTATTATGAGCGTATCGCACGTTAGATTACAAGTTTTCTAATCTTTCCTTTTTAATAGTCTAAAAATTGCTTGTATCAAGTATCAACTTCCCAACTTTATTTACGCAACTATGGCAATTCCATAGACGAAATGCGTCAAACTGATTCACTTTGCTAGATATATAATATATGCAAAACGTGCATAGTTCTGATGGTGTATCGAATCACTAATATCTCCAAATAATTTATATTCATAAAAAGCCTTACATAAATTTCAGTTTTCGCCGATTCTGGATCTGGTTTAAAACGTATTATTATTATTATTATTATTATAATTTAGACTAATGAAATAAATTCTTAGACTAAGCAAAAAAAAGACCTTGAGCACTAGCAACACAGGCTATCGGCTCTAATTTAGAAAATTACATTAGATATTTAGCCTAGTAGTTTTAATAAAGTAATATATTGAATTAATATTCTGTTCTGAAGCTGATTCTAGAAAGTCTAAAGGATTAATCGTTTTAAATCGGTTTAAAACTTAACCTAATTAGAGAGAAAGAGAAAAAGTGTTGATATTTTAAATAAAGACTTCACTCGGTCTTTATAATTGCAACACATTTGCGAACAAATAGACATAGTCAGTTTGATGCAATAGGTAAATTCTACTTCATATTTCTTTACATAATTACATTTACATGTACATTTTATACATAAAACGAAATCGTATAGATGCTCATTAGAAGTCCAAGTTTTAGTACGCAATAAATCGAGATCACAAATATGCGCATATATACCTATTATGTCACATGCTACGCTTCTTCTTCAGTATGTGTGGTGGATATAGTATAAAATTTTCACTTACCGGAAATATGGAGCCGAAGACTAAACCGTATTTATATTTATAGTTTTTTTCATACATATTCCAATCATTTGGCAATTCACTTGTACTGTTTTTATCTATTCTGACAAGTGGGTCACCGTTCAGCGTTTTCACATCCATTGTGGTGAGAAAACGTCGTAGGCCTCCGAATTGTTTACCCAACGGCCGTTCATAATGTAATTCGCGGGGACTTAGAAAAAGTAAATCGCCATTATCCGTAGAACAAACACATAAGTTCGTTAATGGAGTGTAATGAACTTGTGTCACAGCACTTGACATGATGTCTAATTTATTATGAGCAAACATTACACTAACGGGATTAACAGTAATAGCACAGCGACCATCTGACGATTTAGAAAGCAAACGTAAGCCTAAAATCCATTTTGTCATGTAAAAGGAACTTACTATTTGGAATGGAATCGCATATAGCCAAAAGGATTGTTTCCCATACTGGGCACCAATCCATAGCACGTACAATATTTTTATTAAGCTCATCACGTACAACAGTCGGATGCATAATGTTTCGAATATCAAACACAGCGAAACGTCGTAACATTCCAGACACAGCCAACCATCTGGGTCCATTAGTATCATAATGTATACTAATATCTATATATTATTAAAGTACAAAATAATAGTTATTATTAGGCGACTTTATGTAAATCAAAGACTTACTTTTAATACCCTTTTCACCCACATACCAATAATTTAAAGGTACATAATGATGAACGTTATCGATAAGGAAACAATTAAGGTTGCCTTGCATATCATCGCTAATATCCCAAATGCCAATACAACCATTTGAATAAGCAGCAAAGATGTGATTATGACCCTTTACCTAACAAAATAGTAAAATATACGTCAACTGCATTTTTGAAATTTCTCAATCACCGTGATATATGTACCTCTGACCAACAGATTTGCAAACACTGCGTTTTATACATAATGTGGTCCTCATCATTCAAACCACATTTCAATATGAAAGAAGATTCTATTTCTATTATAATTGGCTCGGCTTCATCGACGTTAGCTGCAATTTTTAAGGGTAAGGCATACACTTTTATTGTACTTTCAACGCCACCAACCGCCACCAGTGCCAAACGGTTATCGTCCGCATTATATCCGCCACTGGGAATAAAACTTATGTGATGTATTGGGCCATCAGTAATATTAACACCGTAATGAAGTTGCAGATGGGAAACTTTCTCCGACTCAGTTTGTAAAACTTTAAACAACAGCAGCAGAGTATTGTGTCGCTTGGGCTCTGAGAAACGGGTATATTTAAACATATCTTTGCGATATACTACAGCTAGATATTGCTCGCTCACATCATGAGGCAAAGGCACCCATGCAACAATTTTCACAGGAGCTCCCAAAAAGAAAATATTTCAGCTAGAAACAATAGACGAGCAATAAATTAATTCAAATAAATACTAAATTACTTTAAATTTTATACACGCAGGGAACAGGATATTATACCTATCACCGAAGGATGGAGATAGAGATTCATACTATGTCTATAAAAAATTTATACATATTATGTTTGAGGAAAGGGAGAAAGACATACGGACTGTGGTGGCCGCAGTCTTGCGGGTGGGTGTTCGGTGAGGAGCTTAAAAATGTGCAAACTATTGCCCAATTCTATCATAGAACAAAAAGCAAGTCCTATCCTCAAATACTTTAAAGTAGATCAATAGCAGTAGCAGTTACTGTTATCAAAACGTTAAGTGAGTGATTGAATTATAATTACATATTATGGATGGAGTTTTTGTTGACAAAATCGTTTTAATTGAATTCGAGACGTCTTGTTAATTTTTACGTATCTATTATATAAGGACGCTATCGTTTTTATTTTATTGTTCCTTAATGTATCAAAACTTGAGTTAACTTACATTCGTTTTCAACGTTTTCGAAGCGCTTCAACTCTGACCATTCCATATCCTTTTTAGGTTGACCTATAGAACTAAGTAACTTCATATCCTTTAAAAAGGCAAATTTCATTGAAGTTTTTTGCCGAGGAAAATAGTTGGATAATTCGCTGAAATTACCCAATCTAAATTTGCTAGAGAATTTCGAGAATAGTGGTGTAAGGGAATAATTAATTTTGAGGCTAAAAATAGAATAGAAGTTTCAACATTTATTTAAAAGATATATTAACTAAGGCTCTTACAAATTTTTCCATTTGTTCATTACTATTGTGTCGACGTCGTGAGAGCGGGGAGCAAATACTATGTTTTTGAAGAGAAAAGAACAAAATTAGTTTAAACATTTTTATCGGATAACGTATTACCTTTATTTCTTTCCAAGCTTATTTTTACTGGTTTCATTTTTGAATTCTTTTTTGCACTTTTCTTTGTTGAATTTTCCTCTAAATTATCCTCATTTTCGTCTGCATCCTCCGATATGGAGTTATTATCATCGTCACTGCTATCCTCCTCATCAGTGCGTATGTTACAGTCAGAATTCTCAGATTCCTCCACTTTTGGCTTGTGGCACTGCTCTACGTGCTCTATCGCCAAAGTTTCAGTTTCAAATCGTCTCATCTTACAAAAACAACAATAATACCCGGACTTCGTTATGTGCTTGCACGTATTTATATGCTTTTCCAATTCATCTAAATTATCACTGTTAAACCTGCAGACTTTTTTAGGGCAGAAGGCTTTGCCAAATGTATTTAAATCATCTGAACATTTTTGACGATAATTCTCATCCATTGGTGGATGGTAGCGTACATGCTATGAAATGAAAAAGCCGTAAAATATTAACATTTTCCAAAATTCAAGTTAATTACCGTTTTTGCATCGAATTCCGAATTATTTTCTTCATTGCCGCTTCTTCCCAAATGCTCCCCAATAATCTTCAACTTACTTTCGGCTTTTATTGTGGACACTCGTTTAAGTCTACCCGTGTTACTGAATGTTTCTTCTACAGTCAAATTAGGTTTTTTTTCATTTTCTTCCACATTCGGATTTTCTAAGCGCAAACGCTGCGCACAGGTACGCAAATGCGAGTTCAATGATAACTTAGAATAATCACGTTTACAGAACTCACAAACAACACGTTCTTGCGTTATACCACAACCTTCTATATGCGTTAGTAGGCCCAAGCCAGAACGATACATCTTCTGGCACATACGACAACAAAGCCCCTTAATATTTGTCTCTTTGAAGTAACTTATTATTTGACTCAAAACTATAGAGCGGTTGCAGGCGTTCTGAAAAGTAAAAATATGAGAGATGCCTAAAATACGTAGAAATTTCACTTACTAATTCTTTCTCTCCAAGTTTAAAGCCAAACCCGTAATGCTCACTCAAGTGAGGAAGCCATTTTTGAGAGGATGTACGTTTCAAACACAAACCGCATTGAATAGGCCCGGAACCCGTCGTTTCTGCGTCACATGTTAGTACTTCATCTGAATCTACTTCGGATCGGTTGTTTGCTAACAATAGGCGAGGGTTAAAATTGTTCTCCAAATTGGGTACTGCGCCAAGCTTACGACCTCTGCCGCGTTTTACGGGTATTGTCGCTGATGTATTCGGCTCACTTTTGATTGACATTGAAGCTGGAGAGTCAGTGGAATGGCTTTTTATTTTTGTAGAAGCCGTAGTCTTGGAAAGTTGTAAATCACTCTCCTCGACTTCCGAGGCAGTCTTTGATTCGCATTTTAACTTTGAGTTATCCGGTTTCTCATCACTCTTTTTCTTTAAGCTTTTTGCTTCACGTTCTGCATTTACATTAGATGCAAACGTTTTCTGTAGACAGTCTTTTACGGACAATTGTGAAATATTTACTGGCGGAGGCTTGACGTTTGTTGAATCCTGCGCTTTCGAACTTGTAGATTCCAATTTCGACAAGGGAATGTCTTTAACATTTTGTACTATTGAACAAGCTTTGGCCTCACTATCATCTGCCGACAGCGGTTTCGGTAAACTCTCATTTTCTTCAGGTTTTTCAATTTGATTTTTTCCAAGCGCGGATTTTTTTCTATCGCTCGAAAGCAAATTTTCTACTTTTCTTTTTTTAATTTTCACTTCCTCCTCACCTGCCGATGAAATTTCACGGACAACATCAGTCTGATCGCGCGAAGTCATATTCAAATCCCAGCGCTTCTTTAATGGTATGCTACGGCTAGAGCATGGTTTTTCTTCTGCAAGTGCCTGCGAGGAGGTAGTTTTACCAGTGGTGAGCCAATCTCTCAAGTTTGTTTGTTTTCTTCCCATATTTTTGAATTTATTGTCGTCCTCTTTTAGTTCTAAACCAACTTCAAAACTGTCATCGAATCCCAGAAACTCTGGGCTACCTTCGAAACTTATCTCTCCTCCTTCATATTCGCTATCTGAATCTATTAGAACTTTGTGGGTTTCGGATTCTGCTTCCAAAGTCTTTCTACGCCTTTTACTTTTTGGTGACTCAATAATTGCCTCTCGGCTAGTATTATCTGTTTTTTTATTTTTCGCTTGAGCACTATTTTCTTTCCTTACGTGCCCATGCTTTTTTGCAATATTTCTCTTTGCTCGGAGAGGCTCGAAATTTTTTATTTCAGCGTTGACTGGTAGAAACTCTAAATCTTCATAATTTATTGATTCTTTTGCAGCGCACTGCGTATTACTGGCCGAAGATTTATCTTCCTTGAATTCAAGCATTGCTTTCCTTTGAGAGCTACGTCTATTGTTTGGCTTTTCGCCCGACTTGACGATATTACCAGCAATTTCGGATTTTTTCTCTTCTATTTCCAATTCTTTCCTCTGTTTCGTTCCCTTACGCAGTTTTATACTTAATGGTCCTATTGTTTCCATTTTCTTTAAATCCTTTACTTCTACTTCCGCTTCTGCAGTCCTACCTTTTCGAAGTTTAGACCTCCTTATCACGCAGTTACTGTCACTGTCCGAATGTTTGTTTGAATTGAGAACATTCTTCTCTTTGCAGCTATATTCGTTAAATTCTTCAATCCTCAGCGGTTCTAAAAGACTTTCTTCTTCGTCGTCTTTCTTTTTCTCTTCACCATTCTCTTCCGACTTTACACATCCGCTTAATTTGAGCTGATTGCTTTTCTTACCACGATGCGTTACGCTGGCAATTGCCATAGGATCGTCGGCCGATCTTCCTATATCTGGACGTTTGCGTTTAAGTGGTGATTTTGTTAACGGCAAAGCCACTGAAGGTGAAGATTTTTTTTCTTTATTTTTCTGGGAAGTTTTTGTAGGTTTTGTATCAATCAAAGCGGAGTTGCCATTTGTGGGCTTATCGTTCGCCTCCAATGATTGCTTCGCGTTCAGTTTAGAATTAGATATTGTTTGTGGAGGATCAGAAATTATATCGGAGTCAACTCCTGCTGACACATTTGGGGTCGCTTCGCCAACACTGGGTTCTTTGGTAAACGACACATGCGACCTTTTTGCTTTCAAAGACAGTCCGACTTTGGAAATTTGTGAAACTGTCTTTTCTTTTTCGTTGCTAATTTCTGCCAGCATTCTTCCAACATTGCTTTCATTTACATTTAAACCGGTTTGGAGTTTAAGTACTACCGCTTTTTCTCTTCCCGCATCTTCTAATGGCTCACCGAATGCGTTTAATCCACAGCTTTTGCGTGTTATTTCTTTCTCATCTATTTGAAGTGCAGTCGGAACAATTTTTCTGGAAATTTGGTCACTTTGATTGATATTCAGATCTTTTATTAAACGCTTTTCAGACGAAGGTGATACCACTGAGATGACCTCTAGTGGCCTATTGTCTTTCACCTGGTTCGCTAAGTCTTCGATTTTTCTAATGGTTTCAGAAACTGGTTGATGTATATTACTATCAGCTATGCAAGTAAGATCTTTAATCTCATGGTTTACAGGTTCTTCACTTTTTGGAACATTAGAGCAAGGTTTAGCTTTTGGAATTAAATTAGCTTTGGATTTTTTACAGCGTCCTAAAGACTTAGGGGCATCTATATTAACATCAGCACTTTGTACATACGTCATTTTAGGTGATCGCTTGTCATTTTGTTCAGCGAGTTTGCTTAATGCATCTAATTTTTTGGCTTGTGGTAGATTTTCTTGAATGACTTCTGGGATTACATTCATATTAGCCTCCAATATTGAAGGCATGGATGGTTTGTTACGTTTCTGAAGCTCCGTTTCCACTTTTTCTTTAGGTAAACTTTTATCAGGCTCTTCGTTGACATTAATAGCATCGGAATGCTCAGAAAATTCTATTAATTTGCTAGATTTTTCGTGTCCGGACTCAGATTCGTGGATTGATGTTTCACGCGTTTCCCTCACTTTAATATTTAAACACTCAAACATTTCTTTACGTAACTTACTGTTATCGGCTTTAAAAACTGTTTTTTTGATTCGATTAACAGTTGAAGCTTTCGGAGTATCTTTTCTGACGTTAGCAGATTTGTTGAGTATTTTTATTGGCATTGATTGGAGTTTTTGGTTCGGCGTCGTGATTGCTACCTCAGTTGATTTGGTTACTATAGTTTCTGGGCCGTTACAACTAGCAATAACTATGGCGTTAAGATTGCTCGGATTCAATTTTAAAATATTTTCTTTCGGTATAGTTACAATTTTACCGATTGGCAGGCTAGATTTAGCAGATTCTGCGCCCGTTTTGTACGAAGTAGACATTTTATGCGTCGCCGAATTTATCATTGAGGAGCAGGAAGCGTTCAAGTTCAATTCTTCTTGCGACAATTCCATTGATGACTTTTCAGTCATCGATTGTGACATATTTGATAGAGAGGCTATAAAATCGACTGCTGAGAAAGTATCATTCATTTTAGGTTCATTGACAATTTCCACCGAGGCAGATTTCGTGAACGGAACAAGTGTTTCAATATCACTTTTCATGGAGTTTACAGCAACGTTGGTTTCTTTTGATGGCGATGAAGTCAATGAAGGTTTAGAAACTGCCTTTATTAGCGATTGCTTTTCGGGTTTTGAAACGACTTTCTGAGAGCAATTTTTTAGTGGAGATTTTTCAATTGTAACTAGTGACGTTTCATTATTTCCTTTTGAGGAAGTTGAGAGGATATCTTGGTCCTTCGTCAGTGGTTTTTCTAAAGATTTACTTCGTGCCTCTTTAGACGCCAGGGCTGGCTTTTCGGATGATAATTTCAAATTCTTAGTATTCACAATTTTTCTGTTTGTTTTTATTGGCAAGGGATGTACGTTTAATTGATTTGATGTATTAGAAGGTAAAGGCGGAAAGTCGTCTGGCTGTTCCTGCTTAATCACAACTTCTGGTATGGGTTTGTGAGGTTGGGAAAACCCCTCGTTAGCTACCTTCGAGGTCGACAAGCCCAGTGAAGTTAAATCTATCATTTCATGTTGCGACAAGACTTTATTCTCCAATACAATTAAACTTTTTGGTATTGAATTGCAAGATGCAGTAGGGCTGCTTATTGCAGTGGCCTCAGAGCATTTGTTTTCTGAATTATCTGCTTTTTGCTCTTTGGAAACATTAATTGGAGAAAAACTACATCTTTGATTACCGTGTTGATGAGCTGATCTTATCGTAGCTTTAGGTATAAGAACCAGTTTCGAATGTGAATGATTTTTTAAAAGCATTTCGGACGACGGTGAACGGCTTTGTGGCCGAACTACAGGCTTATTTAAATTATTTTTCAAAAGAAAATTTACAACCGGTAGCGATTCTTTGTCAGAACTCCTTAATTTAGTTGATGCCGTTTTTGGTATTTTCTGAGTGGGAGCTTTAGTCTCCGCTGTTTTAGGGGTCTCTTCGTGAACTTTTTGAACTAAAGGTGGCTCTAAATGTACGAATAAAGATTTACCGTCAGCGGCAACTGGAGATGTTTCCTTTGTATGTTTTTTCATTATCTTTTTATTAAGCAATTGTTTAACGTTTTCCAAACGTTGTTGAGCACTTAGATTTTGCAACTGTTCCTCTTCATATTCTAAAGGACTGTCTGGACCAGTTATAGTAATTTTTGGCGGTGTAGTTGATTTTGAAGTGGATTTTTCGTCTGTTATGGATGCTAATGTTAGGAACAGTGAAAAAATCTTCAATTAAATAAAATTTAAGTCTTTTTATAAAAACGTCTGAAAAAGTCGAAAAATGTAGCGTCCGTTACAAACTTTTTTAAAAAGTATTAAAAACTTTTTAGAAAAAACGCGAAAACCTACTGAGAGTTGAACCTGGGCACCCTACCGTCTAGCAAGACAATTTTACTCACTGAGCTAGCTAATCTTTAAACGTTCAGGGCATAAATGTCGACCATAATAAAAAAATTTTATAGAGAAAAAAGTTAAAAAAACGAACTAAAAAAATATATTTACCGGTTACATCGGTCACTGGAAATTCATTTAAGCTTTTAACATCACTTTCCAAATAATCTGAACTTTTTGTAAGTGACGATATCTTTTCAACACTACTCCTTGTAATTGCTGCTGCTACTGTTATTCCTATTGATTCCCTCGTTGGTGACTCTTTCGTTGTTTTCGACTCTTGCTCTTTCATTGACTTTTGATGACTTAGGGCTTCAGCTATTTTGCGATCTAAGCCCAATTGTTGTAATTTTTTACTATCAAGTTTTGTAAATCTACGTATCAAACGTTTCGATTCGCCAGGTTTTGATGAAATAGAAGGAGATGAATTAGTATTCGCTTTTGGGATTATATCCTTACATTTTACATCTGTCGATGGCAGCTCATTTAACGGTCCAACAGTTGACTCTGCAATAACCTTTGAGGCACAGTTATCATTGTCCAAAACATTATTCATCGTGCCGAAATATTTCACAATTTACTTCATTAAACACACACCTTTCTTATAAGAGTACAATAGTTTTTTGCAAGTACCTTTTTTATATTGCAACGAAAAGGGAATTTTGCCTTTTTTTCCAGATTAATTTTTTTTCTTTTTATTTCTTTTAAATACATCAGACTTGTTTTAAATAAATCTCTTGAAAAAGCACTTTTTAGAGAAGAACCATATCCTCAATTACACGCACACCTTGTCAGTTAATTGCCAAGATTTTTTTTCAATAGAATTGTTTTGACAGCTAAATTTTAAGTTCTATTGAAATATTAAAAGAAAAGTGAAAATAACAACCTATTTAGTTAACGCAGTGCAATCATATCTATGAAGAGACAGTTCGAAGAGCCGCGGTATTGCCAGATGAAAAATACCAGTTCTCTCAACATTTACCATATTTTTTATAACTTTGTATTTTTTTTTTTTTTCAGAAAAATTGTAGGCTTTTTTTTAATTTTTGGATTTGAGTTTGCATCTATCAATTTCTATATGACTCGGTTAATGTGAATAAATTAACTTTTTATTGACAGACGCCTTTTTATTTGCGAAGTGTGAAAATAACAAACGAGTATGAGAGTTTGTGAAATAGAATTGGACAATCGTTAATAAGTCTAGCTGATCGAATTAGTTTTAATTAAACTCTTCATAGTTCTCGCCGTACAATTGCAAGATCTGTACAACTTGTTCGAAGTATTATCGAGGTTTTACGAAGATGCCAGGATTTGTGATTTTTATGTTTAAAAGATAAAAAATAATATCCCAGTGATTACAAAAAACAATCGTTCAAATGTCATTCTTTGAAAAAAATTTACTTTTCCCATTCGTATAAATATCAAAATGAAGAGAAGCAGAGGAGAAAGAAAATGACTAGTTGAATTTATTAGAAAACTCCGCATATGTTGAGCAACAAATTACATATCTATAGTTGTTCTGTACACCGTTTAATATATAGTTTCTTAATTGCCTTTTCATCTTAGTCAAATTTACCATTCTTAGAACTGTCATACTTAATTTGGATTCATTGCTGCAAAGCATATGATTGTTTAAATTTAAAATTAAAATAAGTGAACATGCTCTAAAAGAAATACGTTTTCCCCCAATAAGGAACAAATAGTTGTGGTGAATTTAAAGAAAGCAAAATAGATCACAGTGAAGTAAAATTTTTGGTAAAAATTGGTAAAAAGTATTAAAATTATATGGAGAAATTATATCGATTATATGAATGTGATTGCTAGTCTGTTGACTTATTTGTTAAAACGGTATATGATTGTGCGAACATATGATGCAAAATTGATCCAGTTGTGAATGATCATAGAGTTGATTTGTGATGACTCCAGTCACAATGAATATAATTTTAATTTATTTCATCCACACTGCCCTAGTGATAATGATATACAACCTGTCCGAAATGAATGTATGGTAAGCTCGATTTACTGAGTAATACTTATTAGGCATTACTTATATCTATTTTTCAGCCTTCGGCTGAATCATGCTTCTTACGATTGTCCCTATGATTGTTTGCACGATTTCGGTGTAGGGAGAATTGATAAATTTTTTGATGTTTCCAAATCTAAACATTATTAGCGCTCTAGAGATACGACGCGAAGAGAAGAATATAAACAAGGTATAGAGATTATATTAAGGGAGAGATCAAAGTTGAGGAGTTTACTTTTATTTAAACTACAACGCATAATTAGTTTAATTTATATAATATTTTTAGGCATCTACCGTAACGAAGAGCTCCTTCTCAAATACCCACTTTGTACGCATCATTAGTATGAAAAAACGATGTTTTAGCTTCTTAGTCAGTCTTAACCAGTCATTAATTTATCATTCGACAAAAAATTAAAGTAAAGTACTTTTCAACAAAGTGCGATTTTCTTCTTTCGATTGAATTGTTTATTAATTTAATACTGTTGTGTAATCTGATGTCTTATTATTCAGAATAATACGGAATAACATCTTAAGAGTGAAAATTGAATAAATAGTTTTTTTTTTTTTGAAATAGACAAGAAGCTTATGCCAGATCATAGAAATAACTTAATCTGGCTTAGCAAATAATATCAAAAATAGAAATAGATATTTATGGGCATGAATTTTAGCAGTAAAAATAGCGGTTATCACTTTAATTCGCGATATTTATCTGCTAATTAATCGGTGTAAGAAGGAAGTTTTAAAATTTATTAGCAAACATTTTATTAATTCAATAAACGATTAATCAATTTTGGTGATTGATAAAATGCACACAATTAATTTAAATTCATTTGCGATATAAAGGATAAAAATTTTTCAAATAATAATTGTTTTTTCTTCACTATTCACTAATGATCATATATTTACCTTAATTTATATTACCTTAAAAATTTTGATTAATAGTGTGAAATTTCTAATGTTCATAAAATATAATAATTAAAATTCATAATTGAATATTAAATATTTAGTAAGTAGTAAGCGGACATGGGAGCTGTATTGGGTTTGTGCTCAGCCGCACAGGTAAATAGCGAGCAATTATTCTTGTTCAAGCCAAACAACAATCGATTTTTACCAAAGAAAACAACATAATTGCGTCTTTTGAAATTCCAATTCTTGAAAATTCTTTTTAGTGTGCTCTTTGCTGTACTGGCACAGCAGCCAGTTTGTGTTGTCAAGCTTGTCCTTCCTGTAAAAATACCACTTCGTCGCGTTTCATGTATGCTCTTATGCTTCTGGTTGGCACTATATTGGGTGCTATTGCTTTGTCTCCGGGTCTGCAAAATACTTTAAAGAAATGGCCATTTTGCATCAATTCCACCTCTTCGGTGAGCTCCAGGGCTTTAGAAAGTTTCACAAGTAATTCTTTGCAAGTTGACTGCGAATATGGTCATATGCCATGTGAAGAAAGTGACTAAGCCAATATATATGAAAAGCAACAATGGATCGAGAAGAAAAAAAAAAGCTAAATAGCACAGATACATGATTTCTAATTTTTCCTAAAATAATGTATTGTATACATTTTAAAGATATCTAAGGTTGCTTTATCCGTTTTTTAATTTTTCTAATTTCTAAAATGTTTAAATAAAATTCTTAGCGATAAAAGTAGAAAAATACCAATAATTAATAAAGAATATTTATTAACTCAGGCAATTTGTCGTTTCTGGATTGTATTTTGATCATAACTCATGCAAGTTGTCGTTTCTGGATTGTATTTTAATCATAATTCATGCAAGCTGCCGTTTCTGGATTGTATTTGATCACTATTGCCAATTTAGTATTTTTATCTGTTTATAATACGCGTAATATCCTAAATCATATAAATCGATTTAAAATGTTTATTAAACGTTTATAATGTAAAAGTTGAACAAATTTATCATATTTTTCGGTAGAAGTTTATGGTAGACACACATACGCACAACTATTGCAATTAATCGTTTTTCTTTTTTTGTTATATTACATTATAAAATTAAAAAAGGACGAACCCATAACCACAAGATTCAAAACCAGAAATTTAAAAATCCACATTTTTAATAAAATTAAAAAAAAAAAAATTAATTTACAATAATAGTAAAATTTAATAGTAAAACGTAATTTAGAGCTTACTGGAGATAAGTGTCAAAGTCACAAGCCATATGGTTGTGTTCTATTTTCATAAATACATCACTGTTTTTCTTGTCAAGGCAAATTTGGAGATTTTTTAAATGCTGCCATTTAACAGAAAGCGGCATGTTCGTAATGTTATTTAACAGAAAGCGGCACGTTCGTAATGTTATTTAACAGAAAGTAGCGTGTTCGTAATGTTATTTAACAGAAAGTAGCGCGTTCGTAATGTTATTTACAGAATAAGCTTGGACGTCAATTGCACATAGCAAACTCAAACAAAGCATTTAGCTCATCATCTTGTTTTATTATCAGTCGTATGTGATAATTTTATAACATCCCTGTTTTGTATGTGTGAACTCTGCAATATTTGAGTGAAAAGGCAAAAATTTACCAATTTCGCAGTAGTTAACAGAGTTGAAACAATTTATATAGAGTTGATTTTCTGTGTAGATTTCCATATGCGTTTCGAATTCTTTATAGCGTGCGATAAAAATACCAATTTTCTTTCATGCTATAATAAGCAGCTGAAGAGTACGGACTGTCAAATGTGTACCACTTCGCTTATTCTTCATATTAGCGAATACAACAATCTTTCTTTGAATTGTAATTAGTGATTTGTTCCTTTCTATTATTGCGCTTTTGCAAGGCACAAACCGGAATGTTGTTAACAAATTTTCAAAATTGGCATCATTGTCTAGTAAGGCAATTTAGTAGAGAGGATTTGCCGGCATTGTTGTTGTATAATTTTGTTTATTACTGAGAGAAAATCTCTGACAGGACAGAACAAAATATGCTGCTGTAGTAAAATTACAAACAATGATAAGACCCGGGCTTTTGCTTACATGCGGATATATTGAATACTGTTTTTATAAAAGGACTGGCAAATGCATTTCATGATTAATCAGTTGAAAAATTGGAAATGATTTTGTCACTTTAGAGTTGTGATGATACAATACTAAGTATGCTATACTGATGTTGCAAGTTGCAAGGGACAGTATTTACATTTACAATAAACGGCATACAAAGGCAGAACGAATTTATAAAAAATAACAGCATGCGCTAAAAACACTGTTAATATAATCGATTCATAAAGAAACTGACATTTTGAATCTGACTGCAACTCTGCTCTTCCTTCAAATTTAAAAATATATATTAGGAGTACTCTGAGAAAGATTGCTAACATCATTGTATACATGTATAACAGAATCAAAGCCCGAGTAAGTGTTTTCGAGCTATGCGTAAAAGGTTTACACATAAAATGATGACGGGGTTATTAAAGGCATGGTAGGTAATATAAGAATTTCTTATCGCTGAATTTACATTACGCTTTTATAACGTCAAAAGGATCTTCTTAACTTCAACTTTGTTAATTTTATTATAAACAAATTTCTTACATTATGGCGACAGTAGGAGCGTTCTATATTTGTAATCATTATTGTTTGTATATTTTATGAAGGTTAAGTTATAAAGTTAACGTTTTATACCCATCACAGCTTAATAGTGATCAATAATATATTGCCTTCGTATGGTCTCAGACGCTTCTTTTTAGGCGCTGCAAGAGTTTGGATAAAAGATTGCAATTTTAGTACTCTATAATATTGACTAGGCGTTTGACGATTTTTTTCATTTCTGTACAGGTACTGCAGGGCCATCCATAAATTCTTATCGGTGTATCTGTCGTGGTTTATGAGTAACGAGCAAAAAGCAAAATTTTTGTCATTCTTTAAAACAGCGGTAGTCTCATATTACGTTGTACTGTGGTCGTGTCTTTTGATCGATTTGGCTCAATTTCAACACCAATCTGCATCTTAGAACTTGCAATCTTTGTGTCACATTAGAAGCCGTTACATTTTTGCGACAAGAAGTATGTTTATCACATACATTTCACAGACAGACAGACAGACGGGCACATGGATTAGAATTTGATGCTGATCAAGAATATATTGCCCCTTAGTGTTGCAAAGGTTTTGAAAAAGTGAATACACTCCTGATCCTTCGGAGATGGATATAAATATAATAATAATAATAATAATATGGTCTTTCGCCATGGCCAGCAGTTTGTATAGTAGAGGAGCAAAACTTACAGAATATGGCGGGTTATACTTCGAGATGCTTCAACTGGTCTGTGGTAATAGATGTTTCCCGACGTACCTACGTGGGTTTAAAATGCCAGGACTAATGACATTCGATATCTCTGAAAATCTTATGGGACACATGGTCTACTATCAGAACGTACGAAGTGATTTATGCTAATGTGTTAAAGAAACAAACAATTAAAGAGCGTTGACGTAGATTCATAGACATTGTTTGAATGTCAATATATCCCTGTGAAGGTACATCTATGTGTCGCGTCATAGCATAGGCGATAGGAGCCTAAATCATCTTTAGTGGACTAACGTCTGGCACTTGTGCTCAGGCGTGGCTTTCAATGATTTTCTATCCAACGCAACATATACACAAACACACACACACGCGTACACGTCGGTCAATAATACCGAGGATGAAGTAAGCAAAAGCTCAACTTTCAAAAAGTCTTCAACATAGCCTCTTGCAAGAGTGATGCAATCAATCCCATGGCTCCGTAACGTTTCGATGCATTTTTATATGACAATTGACGGAAACTACCAAATTACACTTTAGTTTACACAATGAGCTCATCATTTGTCCGACGCCCTTTCCCTTTTGCTTTTGAGATATCCAGTCAGAAAATAGTCGGTGGGGCGAGATACCAAGAATGTGGTGAACGGGGCAGCAATTCAAGCTTTTGTTCATCCAAATTCGCCAATAAAATTATCGACTTGTGAAATGGTGCAGTCTCCTGAACAGGAGATATTTCCTTTTTGCCATTTGGGCCCATTTTTTGTGGCAATTTCCTCATTCAAGCGAATCAATCATTTGATAAACTATTCCCGAATTTCCGTTCTTCGTTTTTCATGGTAACCGATGAACAATACACCCGGCGCCTTCTAGAATGCGGAGTCCATACACTTGCCATTTGACCATTGCGTCCGTTTTACTTAGAGGAGACGTTAACCCGCGTCTCATTCATTTTTCGATACCGCATGAAAAAATCCTTATTAAACCGATTAAACAGATCCAAACGGGACTGCGAATCAGTAATACGTTAGAGTTTAAATTTTACCGTCAGCAAACTTGGTATACGTTTGGAAAATTGCTTTCTTGGTGGTATTTTGATGGTATCTCCAAGATGTCAGTTTTCTGGACGTCCTCGATTTTTCTTTGGTGTAATAATGCGATTTGAAGGCTTAGATTCGTGTTCAGCATGATCAATATTCTTACGGCTCCGTTTAAAATCAACAAACTACTCGCACCTTTGTGTTTTCTACAGAGAAGGCAGATCATAACACGTTTTAAGACAAGACCAATATTGAACGGTATTATTCCCGTACGGATCTTTTCGCCGTTTGAAAATAACCAAAGCAGTCTCAGTAAAACCGTTGTAAGTCGGAGACATGTTAATCGAAGTGATATGAAATTTTGACAGCGTCGCTCGCGGTTGATAGTTTCCAAAAATAATATGGGTCTGTTGATAGAGACGACGGTTCAATCCCGAAATTATTGACCGAAATACGGTAAGTAATTTTCTTCCTTTTGTGCAATTGTTGAGATTGAACGATGAATTCCTTAACTCCTTTTCGCTGGGTGTATAATTTTCTGGCAATTAATTATAGGCAAACCTTTGTACCGATTTATATATTTTTTTAAAATTAAACTCAGGAGATTCAGAAAGCGAAACTTAAGCGTAGAACTAGTACTCAATAGGACGTTTTGAGAGCGTAATGTTGTTTAGTTTTTTTGCTTAAAATGGCCCTACCTTTAAGCTTTTTAATATTTCGATTTTATACCAAAGAAGTAAAAACACTAACCATATATCAACTTTACAAAATAAGATGTTATTTGGGAGGTGCACTAATTGTGATCAATTTATTTCAAAAATTGCGGCCTGCAAGTTGAGCCCAAAAGAGCAAGACAGACAGACTAGACAGCCAAGCTTAGTAGACCGGTATAATAAAGGGTGGGTCTATCTCAAGATCTTCTCCATGTTGCATACATCCGCACAATTTGAATGCACCCTTGTACCGCAAGTGTTGTAAAAATTTATAACAATTTTGTGTTCCCTAAGATGGAATTTCCGATTCCGATACACGTAACGGCAGTCGGTGCAAGTGGCTTAGTCAATTCTCCTATTCGCCCGGACTAAGAAGATCGAAGATGACGAAATTATGAAAAACAATTTTTTATTTTGAAGTTTTTTTTTTTTTTTTGAAACTTTAAAAATTTTACGTTGACGTTTTTAACGGTTAGTTTTCTTTCTCTACGTGAAAAAAGCGTCAGTCATCATGCTGAATTATTCTTTTTTTTGTTTGTTTTTTCTTTTGCTTTTCCAATTTCCAAATATTACAGTTAACATGTACGAATAAACTTGATGTCAGTCAGTGAGTGCTGCCGTTAACTATATAGCTTTTAGTTGTTATTTGTTGTTTGAGTGAAACGGTTGTTTTTAAATTTCGCATACGGGAAACGGAAGCAAAGTTAACGGTACATTTTTGCTTAATAAATAAATAATGGAATGAAAGCAAATTTACATTACATTTAAGTAAAATTCAAAAATAATTCTAAAAAAGGGAAAAAAAAAATATTTTGTTTAGTTTTTTTTTTTTTTTTTTTTTTCTTTTAAATAAAAAAAGAAAAGAATTTTTGTTTTGTTTATTTTTTATTTTCATTTTGGAAACTTGTCCAACGCACCAAGTGAAGTGTAAATTTAGTATAACCAGCGCACATATATTCTTATTTTTGTTATTGTTGCTATGTTGCTATTTTATTATTATTATTATTATTTTGATCATTATTATAGTTGTTGCTGTTGTTCTTATTGTTAAGGGGCAAGTGATTTATGTGTTGCATGTCAAAAAAAAAAGAAAAACACTTTTTTTACGGGTAAATTCTACAACAGGTTGTATTTGCTATTGTTGTTGGTGCTATTGTGGGGGTAAATTTTTTCTGTGTCTACGTTTAAAAAATGCAAATTTTCTTACGATCTATCTAAAATGTTTTCTTTTTTTTTTTTTTTTTTTTTTTTAATAACAAAATATAAAATATTTTCTTGTTCTCGTTCAGCTGCAGCATAAACTAAACGTCTCATAGATTTTCCATTATGTTTAAAATAATGTTATTTCTTGTTCACTTTAACTCTTTTTTAACATCGCCTGCAAGGTGCGGGCAGCAGGGGTAGTGGTAGCGCCTTTTTAAGACAACACGACGGGTATCACATAACAATTTCTTTGCTTAACAGTCATCTCTCTCAAAACGGTCTCCATCTATTGACAAGCACAATAAATGTCGGGTGCTAGACATTCGTTTCAAACGAAATGTTCATTTTTACCTTTTGTATCAAAAAGAAAAAAAAAAAAAAAACAATCCAAAAGATTTTTGTTGATTTAACGAAAAAAGGAAAAGCCGTTTCGAATAAAATAATTTTTTCTTCTTTAGTTTGTAAAAACTTAACCGAAAATTTCATATGAAATTTTTTACAGGGCGATAACCCAACGAAGTCCAAGTTCAGCACATTGCGCATTGCAATCATTTATGATTCGAGAAATACGCGTTTAAAGTAAAGAAATCAAATTTTGTCAAATATTTCACAGTGCAGCACAAAACATTCGAAACGCAATCACATTTCAGTTTATATCACAAAGCGATTTAATATAAAATCTTTCCGAGTGCAGTGCTATCAGCCAAAAAAAAAAAAAGTAAAGACCATTAAATAATAGACAAAAAAGAAAACACAAACAGATTGTGTTTGCGCATTGCGTGCGCTTGACAAAAAGAGTGTAAAATGTGTTTCTTTATATGCATGTATTGTAATATTTTGTGCTAAGACGTGTCGCGAATTCTTAACTCATTTACGAAAGTATTGCTTTTAAAGCAATAAATACTCGAACGAACACATAATACAGACTTTTTCTGAAAATGTGAATTTCTATCATTTCTCCCAGTTGCTAGATGTTACGCTACGTCAACTCATCTGCCCGTTTAGCCCTTTATTATCGAGAAGTTGGAGAACAACAAGTAACAAGTAACAAACCAAACAATATCAACAATGAGAAATGACTTTTCAATAATAAAATAAAAATTATATTTTGTAAATAAGTCGTTATGTCTCACAGTGGTCGATAAAGTTGTTCAATCCGAACCATATTCGATGACGTCCGTTCTTCGATCAAAACATGCCAGTGTACGGACATACGGCCAGGAGGACAGATAAGCTTAGAATCACTTACTGAAAATGATTTTAAATCGATCTAGTGCGTCTGTTCCTCCGATGTCTGTCCGTGTAATTATCTGTACAGCCTGCAGGTCGCAAGACCCAAGCGCGATGGTCCACTTTTTCAAACACAGTAGTAGTAATTCGTCACTCTAAATTGGTAGAAAAAATTTGATTCGATTGTGGCAGTTTTTTGAACCCTCTCTCATATGACCGTTCCTACGAAAACTGAGTCTTTGTAGGGTGGAAAGATGTAATGCTTAATATTTCGTCGTGAAAATTATAAGAGTTAATTGACGTAGAATTTGGACCAGGTCGATCTACTTTTTAGATACCAGCGCATATAACAATTCTGAGCAAATTCAGACCCTTATATGACAAAAATTTGTTTATGATAGTAATTTGACATAAAAATAAAGTCGATTAAATATTTGTTGGCCCTCGCTCCATATAAGATTTCTCACGAAGAAGATTTCTCCCTTGAGAAGTAGATGAAATTTTTAATATTTTATGATGAAAATTGGGTCACAGTAGCAAAAAAAAAAAAAAAAAAAGTAGCGAACAGTAAGGAATTTGGATCACATAGAACACCTGATTTTTATTGTTTCCCAACATATATAAGGGTTATGATGAAAAGCAACCACTCTACTAGAGAGAAAGTACAATTTGTAGTTTTCTATGACGGACGGAAAGTAATCAAACTTTTCGACAGTAAATTAGTAAGTGGAATGGGCATATGGAATATGAAAGGTATGCCTTTGCATGAAAATAATTTGCAACGAGCGAATACAGTGCAGGGTATTTGATGGTCGGCCTTGCCGGTCTATAATGTTCTTACTTGTTTTTAGATAAACTGAGCACTTGTTAGGAGGAAAGGTTTCACTATTTTTCATCTAAAGTACTATTCCTTGTGAGTCATTACTTTTTCTACCTTTTGATGTACATATGAATATGATGAGTATATCAGTCCTTTGACTGTTTCCGGAAAAGGGACTATCACTTATTGTATCGTTTCAAGCATGAAAGGACCCTTCAGAAAGGCGCAAGATGTAACTTGAAATAGAGCTTAAAGTAGATCTGCGCAACCACACCGAAGGTAGTAAAATCGAAAAGAACACAAAAAACAAAAAGAGACAAAAACAAAACTGAAATTATTTAGAGAAAAATTGAAATATATATTGAGTTCGAATTTTTAATTGTTTTGGAACTGAAATTTCACACAAACAAAGATTTATCTCGAATCCGATTCGATATTCGATATTATATTGACTGTACTGCACTGACAGGACTTGCAATGAACAAGAAACAAAAAACTTGGACGAATCATTTAATTTTGTTTTTGCAGCAGAAAACCAATACCAATACAACTTTATTACGGTATATATATATGTATATTATTATTATTATTATTATTATGAATTTAGCCAGAGATTAAATTCTAAGACAAAAGTCTTAAACCACTAGCATCTATCTAAGGCTTGCGGTTTTATTAAAAACTCTACCGCACTTGAGATTTGAACCCACGACCATTCAGTTGCTAGTCGAGACTGTTGCCTACTCGGACACTCAGACGGATATGTATATGTTTAAAAATTAATCTTGACAGAAATGAAGAGAGAAAGAAAAGTTATTGCAACAAGAAAAACGAAACGGGCTACAGTTTTTTTTTTGGGTTTGAGGTCAACATGCCCAGGAGTGTTGTTTGAGTTGTTGTTATTCGTTGAAGTTTTGCGTTTTATAAATAATGGCCGAAGTATTTGATGATGCATGGAAAGATTGATTGCTGATGCAGGTCTTCTCTTATTAACAGGCAGAGCTGTAGTGGTTATGTACTGTCCTTTTAGGATTTATTTGCAGGCGATTGATTGATTGATTACAGGTCTTGGCTGATTAAGAGTAATAATTAGAAGTCTCTGCTAGATACCGTTTTAAAATGAAACTTTCACAGTTTTGATAAAGGAAGTCAGCCGCTTGAGATGATTATTGTTGGTGGCACGAAAGATCTCGTAAAGCTCGCTATAGACATTGAAAACATTGAAAGGTTGTCTAAAGATATCAGATTTTTGTATCCAAAAACGAAATGCTCAGCTGGCTCTGTCCCGTCGCACTCCTCACATGAATCGGATAGTGCAGCTCGGATCATTCTTAAGTAGACATTGTCGTCCCTGTGACGATAAGCCTCAAAAGTCATGGACAGAGGAATCTGATAAGAAAGACGTTCGCTTTGTGCCGATGCTGTCTCTCGCGAAATTTGTCCTTGCGATCCCACGTAATAGTTTTTCGGATTGGAGGAACAGCATCTTTGGAAGGGTTTAGTGACAGTTAGGCTTACACTGTGAAACCGAATAATAAAAATATATGGTATCACCATATATATATATATATACATGTATTTCTTTTTATTTTGCTTCTTCTCTTCATTTCTTATAAATTTGTTTTTATTATAAGAGGAATTATTTTTTTAAATTTTTATTAAATTTTGAATTTTTTACCCTAGTAAGCGGGTCATCACCGATTTTGTATTTCCGAAACTGTTTCGATCGAAATTTCGATTACATTTTTTCGCAATATATTGTTTGGATGTTGCATTGTTGGCGGAACACAATATACACGTACTTGGGCATTTGCTTGTTACATCTATCAACGTTGCATGGGATTCCTGTGCTTCTAGTACCGGTCTGATGAAGCAAAAAGTTACTAGACGACCGTAGCGAGGAGCATTTTGTAAAAAATTTTCTGAAAGAAATTTTGCAAATCAATTCAATCGAATGTTTTCGATATTTTTTCCATACATGGCGGGTGTGGTTTGTGAGTTTGCGATTTCTTCTTGTCTTTGGAAATAAAAGGATACTCTTTCCTTCCATTTAATTGTTCGAAATGTGACGATTACATCGATCCTCATCATCTTGTTAAATGTTTCTATAAAATGCCAACACATACATAGATTTTTGGCTTATTACACTTATACTGATGGACGGTAGCGAGACGAAGTTCCTCTTGAATGAAAATGATGCTTGTAGTCCACTTTTTAGGATAAAGCTGTTTATGATTATGTTTCTCTAGGATTTACATTAAGTTGCTCAAGAATATCGAGAGTTCTGGATACATTTTCGTCGCCCATGAGCCGAGCATGTGACCCTTTCGCTGTGGGCGGTCTAGGGCTCACACATGTTAGTTATACTCTAGATATGGGTTACTTTCCTAAAATGGGCCCCAAAATGTCATTATCGCTCAGATTACCGGTCTTCCTTGAGCCTGACATCTGCAAAACGAAATATTGTGAAACATCTTTCCAGCGCGTACTAAACGTAATCTCCTAAATGCACTTTCTCCACTACACTTTATTCGCCGCTCGGCACTTCGTAACTAACTGATAAACTGGTGGAGAAAGAAGTTCTCTTATATCCCACGTTAGGTACGCCGTACATAATAAGATCTCACATAATGTATTCCACCTGCTTGACTTGATCTTAGCAGTGGAGTTACACAATTTTCCCTCTTGTCAATTATAATTCAATTTACTGTATCCACCATACCAGCAGAGGAGCAAAGTAAGAGATTTGTTCGTTCGTTTGTAGAGAAAACTAACTAAACATTTCTAATAAGTGCAAGATTCGTCATCGTTGCAACCAGGCATGATTATCTGTTCATCTATTGGTCGCTGTTGGAATGCTCTTGAAAAAAAGCCAATATTTGTCACAGGCATTTCTAATGAATGTTTGTTGAATGAAAGTTTGAAAACGGACGTGTTTCGCAAGCAACGAATACCGAAAGTAGCTAAAAGGTGCACTTTGCAAGATCTTAGATGATCATAATGTAAAATTAGGGTAGCTAAGAAAGTAGCTAAGAGTTTTCCCAAGGCCACGAATATCATCATTATGTAAAAGTTTTATTGCAGCTAGTAGTTCTTTCTTTGTATTGGTATAGCAAATTTTTCTTCTTTCATTCTGTGTTTAAATAAATTTTGTTTTCTCTATTGTACCCTGGACGATTTGTTGTACAGTATTTGCTGCACAAACGGGCGCGGATTTGTACTGCATGTAGAAGGACTCGAGATACACTTACACTTTGTAATACCAATCGATTCAGAAAGCGACTCTAAACTTGTCTGTCCGTCTTGTATTTTTGTGCACAATCTGCAGGTAGCAATTCTTAAGATATTTTCATAAAGTATTTTGGCCCAAGGACGGGCGCTATTAAAAATGATTTGGATCGGAGCACGTTTTCGGCTATTTCCCATAAAGTCCTTCATTTTGAAAAGCTGTTAACTGAATAACCGTAGAGCAGTGTAGGGGTACTTAACGATCAGCCACGTCTCACTACAATATTTTCACTCATTTTTTTATAAGCTTTTACCTAATTTGCTTTCGTGTCACCATAAAAGTTTTCATTCGATATTTCATTCACTGTTTTCTGCTTCATTCTGCTTCAGCTTCATGACAGCAGTATGTAGTGGTAAACTCTTCTGCATATGGGAAATAGCGGGCGCGAAATAGTGTCACATTTTATCCCTATTAAGATTGCGCTTTATATGTGTAGCAAGTAAAAGGGCTTAAGATGCGATATATTGTATTATACGATAAGGGTTAAAAAGTAAAAAAATAAGTTCTATAAAAACATTGCTTTCTTACCTAACCTTTTTTAATTTAAATTTTATTCCGATCGCTTTTTCATATGACTGCACATTGTACAGATTGTTTTATTTATTCAAAAACTCTGCGATATTTACATTAACTCGAGAAACTCGATTAAAATCTCAAGCGCCTCAAGCTTTCTTGTGTAGTTACGTAAAAGCGATTGAGATCAAATTATTTTTCAATTTTTAGTTTATTTAAATAAAAGCTCAACTCAAACATAAAATTTTTTTTATATAAAATTTATTTAATAGCTCAGCAAATTAAACAATTTGGTTAATTGTATCATGAATTTCGTTAGCAATTAATCAATAAAAAGTTGTGTTTTCATTGAAAACACGCATTAAAAAAAAAAAAAAAAAAACCGCATACGCGTGCACTCGTATGCATATATAATAATAGCTGGCAACATATCATTTTAAATGAACGCAAATTTTATAGACAAAGTAGACTCTTACACTGATAAAACGAAATGCAAATATATCTCCCAAATTATAAAGAATACCAATAGTTAAAAACAAATTAAAAAAAAACAAAAAAAAATGACTACAACTAGAGAAATACCAAAAGAAAAGAAGTAAAATAAAAAAAAAAATGCAGTGACGTAGAGACAAACGTGTAGAGATGTATAGGTGCGTATGGGTAATAAATGCCGAATAATTTTTGAAAAAAATTGACAAAAATTGACAAAAATTACAAATGAATATTATTTAGTAACAATGCCACCCACAATTTCGTTTGCTCGAAACGTATGAGCTGCAGTTTCCTCGTATTTTCAATGGATTAAAAAATATTTATGAAACGAGGTTTGTGCGAACGCAGAAGGGCTTAAGATAGATCCACCTTTTATTATGCTGATCGATTCAAAAAATGATTCTTAATCGTGTGCTTGTTTGTCCGTCCGTCCGCCTAATGTCTCTTTATGTAAATTTGTGCTTATCCCACATGTCGTAATCTTTTAGACAGACGCTATTGTAAATGGCTCCGTCCACTCTTTCGATTCGTTATATGGGAAAAAGTGGAATTTTTAAAAATTTTCGATAAAATTCGCTGTGTAATAGTATTTCGTCATTCTAAACTGATATAAAAAATGTACTTCGGCAGTTTTTCGAATCCTCTCTCATATGGCCGTTCCTACGAAAACTGAATCTTTATATGGTGGAAAGGTATAATGCTTAATATTTCGCGGTGTAAAATATAAGTATAAATTGACATAGAAATCAACCTCACCGAATTTGGACCAAGTGGGTTTATTTTTTTGCTATTATCGCATATAAGCATTCTCAGAAAATGTAACCCTTTATATTACCAAAAGGGGCTAATTGGTAATGACTTATGTTGAAAATTTGTTCACGGTAATTGTTCGACATAAAAGTCAAGTGGACCAAATTTGACCTATGTGGGACCACATTTCATATAAAATTTCTCATGAAAAGTAATCCCTTGAGAAGTAGATTCAATTTGTAATATTTTATAATGAAAATTGGTCTATAGCGGCAACTTAGCGCAACAATGAAGGTTAGGGTATTGGGATCACATAGGTCTATGTTTTAGACACCCACGTATATAAGGGGTATCATGAAAATCAACGCCTTATATGGACAAAAAGCACAATTTCTAGTTTTCTATAACGGAAAGCAATCAAATTTTTGGGAAGTAAATAAAGTTTGCCCAATTTGGATGACGTCATATGATGTTTTAGGCATTCTCCAACATGCGGGTTTTCATGAAGTAAATGTTTAATTTTTGGTGTATTACCGCCAAAAACGAGTGAATAACTGTACTAAACGAAGCGATGTAGGGTATATAAGGGTCAGTTTGGACCGACTGTAATGTTTTTTGCTTGTTTTGTCATTGCTTTGACAATCGCATATATCATGGGTCTCGTTGAATACTTCCTCCATTATATGTTGACACAAATGTCAGCCAACAACAACAGTTCATACACTTACTAATCAATACATATATAAAAATAATATTCACCTATTTTTTTTGTTTCCGACTTTGCGACTTTCGATAAATGTACAATCGTTTTGAAATTTAAGACGTCTGTCACATTTACTCGTTCCTCTTTTCTTAAATCGACATAATTTGCTTAAACCCTGATCACATTCTTATCCTGAGTGTTTCTTCAAATACGTTCGCACCACTATTGTAAATTTACAATCAGGTAGATTTTATTTATAAAATCGGAACGATTTTTTTGGCCAAAAATTTGTTCCAAAATTACAAGAAATTACTTTCAATACAGCCTTCAGTTTGTCCAGACACTAAGCTCCTTGTTTCGAGATTTGTTGTCACGTACCGCGATTTTAACTGATCAAGTTCGGGCAAGTCGTGTGTATATTAATTAAATATTTGAAAATTACACATATTGTTGATTGTTGAAGTGACAACATTGTAAATGGTTTCGGAATTTGATTTTGCGTTCCTGGGCCCGTCCTTGCAATGTACCACCGGCGCGGAAGTATCGAAAGTTGTTATTTGCTTACAGAACTATTTTGTGACTAATATTTTAAGCAATCGCAGGATCACGCAGGGTTTTATTTAATAGATTTTATCAATGCCCAGCACAAGAGCAGACAGATAGCGTTCTCGAAAGTGTCACATCGCTTTATATTGAACGCCTTCGCAACCAAATGGTAGGCTTTTATTTGGGAAATCGTTTTTGGTTCGACTTATAAGACAGATGTCGGCGAGCAAGGCAAGTAGCTTACAGTTTTCAATGCCACTCCTTCCAATATTCATAGGATCCCTTTTACTTCTTCTCCATTGACAAGCAAAGAACAAAACGGATGGAACTTAAGAAGCAGTACTTTTGTTTATCCGCCTGCGTAGCCGAGTGACTAGGAATTGCGACTACCACACACAGTGATCGTGAGTTCCATTACGAACCGCGGTAGAGTTTACTTTGCTCGTAGCTGCAGTGAGTGCTCAGCGAGTCGATAAACACCCACTCAGCTGCGACCATCACCTCCGCATCTCTTTCGTGTGGCATGAATAAGCGACATTCTCTGGGGGATAGGTCAATTTAAAAAAAAAAAAAGCAGTACTTTTGTTGGCCCTTGTTACCACACATATTTTAAATAGTGTCACTAAAAAACATATCCAAAAAAAACTATTACACACTTGAGGTTCAAGAATCAAAAAAAAAAAAAAAAAAAAAAAAAAAATTGGCTCGGTTCGTTGCCCGCTCGAAAAAAAGAAATGACTTGACAGCTGACAGTTTTTGTAGCCCGATTTGCAGTGTTGCTCAAGTGGCCTTTAGTATTGTGAATCAGTCCAGTCAAGCTGGCGTTGTTTGCTCGTAAAAATAATGACAGGTTCAAGCTACAATATAACTGCATTGATGTTATTCCAAAAAGAGCCCTTACTAACGCTTCTGTCTCCTTATAGTGTTTCCTAATTTGTTTTTCGTTTCCTCTAAATCGTTTCATCTTTTATAGTAGGGTTAACTAGACTTGCTTTTAACTACTGTGTAGTCTGCGTGTAGAGGAACATTTTCGAAAATCATTTGAATCATAAGATGTTTAAGTCAATATTGGTAACATGTTATGTCCGATCCTAAGTAGTCGAAATAAAATTTCGTCAATTGATTGTCCTCGAGCTCTCAAATCGATCACAAATTATGCAAAGTATTTATTATTCGTCTCTTAGAGAACGAGAGTAGACGAAGTGTGAATTTCTGCACAACACTTTTTGTCTGTTTATCTGCTAATAGTTAGTAATTTATTTATAACCATGTCAAAGTGAATTATAATTCTGCGATATTCACGTGTGTCATTTGTGCGTGTTGGCCGATTACCCAAATTACGCATTTTTTTGGAATTTCTAGATTTCATATATTATCAAATGATTAAATTGTTATAACTCCGACCTTCGGTAGAGAGTATTTAAAATGAAAACGAAAACAAAATCAAGAAAAAAAAAAGAAGAAAAAGAGCAACAACAAATTTAGCGTTTAGTTAAATAACAGCACAGACATAATTGACCTACTGAGAGACAAATTGTTAACAAAAAGTTTAACACTAAACTAAACACAGTCAGTCCGTGTGCGCTTGTAACTTATTCTGTATGTTTGTATGTTTTTAAAAATTCATTTCATTACATATTCAAGGAGCATTTAGCAATTTAATAAGAATAAAGTTTGTTTAAATTAATTTTTTTATTTTGTACATATTACGCATAAGCAACGTTCAAGAGCGAAAGGAAGCAAAAAAAACAAAAAAAACAACTTTACTTTTAAAGCAACATGAGTGTGTTGTTGTGGCTCTCTACAATTAAAACATACTGAGATTGTATTATAATTTTACACTTCGGAGCCGGTTGGTTACTGTTTTTTTTTTTTTTTTTTTTTTTTTTTAACTTTGTTGAACTCCTCAATAGAGGATGACGAGGATAAATTACGTCCCCATTTACATACAATTTGAAATAATTGCTTAAGAGTCTCATCTCTCAAAGGCTTTCCTTTGCAAAAGTTCTAGCACTTGCGTTCATTCCGTTTTCCATATAAATAAATAAATGTTATCCCGCAGACCCTGCATTTACTACTAATCGTTCATTTCAAGCAAGAACGATAATTGACAATACATTTGGAGATAAGGCTCTTGCAAAAGATTTTGCTGGATAGGAGTTTAGGAGAACTTACAACGAACTCCAATATTTCCGTTTCCATCCTTCACCGTTAGCACTAAAATATATACATAATGTGTACGAATTTAATTTCAAAGGTTTTTTAGTTGAGTTTAATAAAATGAAACTTTATTAGTCGCCATCTTTCCAACCATTGCGGCTGTAAATGTTCATTTTTAGATATTGTAAGAGGCAAAGAAATGCACCTGAGACAAGCCAAGGCAGGATCTAGTATCAATGTATTTTAGACGTATTTTGCGATGAGGGCGGCTGCGATATGGGGCTGACTGTCATTACGTTGAGAATACATCGTATAGCGTCTTTTCACATTCAACGTCAGTTGTTCTGTTTTTCATCTGCCTCAGTATTTGACGGTAGTCATGCCTACGGAAGGTTTCCTTGGGTCCGAGTAAGTCATAATATACAACTATCAGCTGATTCCCCTAAATACGGTTGCCTTATTCGCGGTTTGTCTCTACTCTCTGGTGTTCTGCGCTTTGAAAAATATCAGCGAAGCCATTTTGTCCACAATCCTTTCTTTCGAGATATTTTGATTTCGAATACGGCTTAATTTGTTGAAAATATTTAGAAAAAAAAAAACAACTTTACTTGCACTTCAGGGAGACAACTATTACTTTGCTGTAAAGTTTACGGATAATGCTTTTCCCCACTTGAAGAAACCATGGTACTATCTAATAATATACTGTCACGAAAATGATAGTCTACAAGAATACTACTCGATTTTCTACGAGACGAAATTATTGAAATGGCCAATGAAACCAATGATTCTTTACTTGTCGACGTCGACGTCATAAATTCGAGTAGCTTGATGAAGCTGGCGATTGGCGAGAAGATTAACGAAAGCTCGCCGCAATGTCATTTCATCTCATAATGACATTTGGTATTTACGACTTGTCTTCAAAATGGTTTTATGCGCAGGGCTTTTGCTTCAGACGGAGACTATCAAGTTAAGAGAATCGAAGTGTAATATTCGGACGGAAAATACGAAACCATTCTACGTATAAATTTCTGTGAATAAATAATTTTCTCGAGAAATTATATATATTATAAAACTTGGTCTAGGAAAGGGTCAGGTTCGAATGTAAAATTGCAAAGACATTTTTTACGTAATAGTAATGTAGAATTGTACTCCCAGCCTCTCTACGCTAAGCCCATTGCAAATAATTCATTTACAACAAATCAAAGCTATAACTATAGTTGGGCATGGTGCGCCATTAAGTAACCCACATCGTCCTATAGTTATTCAAATAACAATTTTTCACGTTATATGGGAAGTGGTCGAAAGATGATCCGACGGTAACTCGTCAATGCGCTAAACTTCATCAAAATATCTCAAAAGTTGCAACCTGTAGGTTGAAAACAAGAAAACAAGGCAGAAAGACGGACCGACGAGCTTAATAAGAGGTTGATCTATTTCAAGTCCATCTGCGTGTTGCGTACGTCCGCACAAACTGAATATACCCTTTTACGACTAGTGTATGCGGTGTACGGGATTTAGTCATAAAACCAATTTCTTAAAGCCTCTCAATTTCGACACATATCTGTATGTGCTTTAACATCTGCACCTGGCATGTGTTTTAATCAGATGGGTTGCTTACAACCATTGGCAATCAATTTAGTTGATTGAGGACCCCTCAGGGAGGGAGACGATCAATTTCGACAATTGTTGTTTCATTAATTGTAATATTCTTAAAAACACCTACCTGTACAATCCCCCAGAAAATCACTTATAGTAAGTAATTGGTCGCCGAGCATTTACTGTATTTAGGCGTTTTTTCCCAATATAATCATCTGATAAATGAGTAGGCGGGCACTGAGATGAGTTTAAACCGATTTCATTCGAAACCTTGGTTCAGCATATATATTCAAGGACACATATATATACATAACTTTTTGAGAGTTTGTGATACTTTCTTTCACAAGGTTTTTATCAATCAATTCAAAATTGTGCTCTACATTCAAGCGCACACATAGGTTTTTGGAAAAGAATCGAAAAATCGAAAATACATTAAGTTTCGCCGATTTTTACATATCCATGTGCGGGAATTCAAATCAATTGGCAGTGGTCGGCAGTGCGGGGTAGAGAATAGTCCAGGATAAGAAAGTTTTAATAGTCCGTCTGTCTTTTGCGCGGTATTTTGTGAGTGTAACCGCCTGTGTAGTGTTTGTTGGGAAAAAAGTGGACCCCCACCCCCCCTGCTCCCTCCCCCCTCGTTACTGCGGAATTAGCTATCTTTACCATTGTAAATGTCACGTGCGCTTAACCATTGCGACATCCAACCGTCTGACTTTTTGACTATATTATCCCGTTATATGAAAAGTGGCGCCCAACGTGGACCCTATTAACCAAAATTGTCTGGCTTTCGCTAGATGATTAAAAATATTATTCTCCGCTATACTAAAGTGTATTCAAATGTACTAAAGTGTAAGCTTACGGCGGGAATCCTCAAGGCAGTGATTGTATCATTGCTGACTGATGTTATTAGCGACATACAAGTTTTAGCTAAAATTATATAAATAGAAGGCAACTTTTAAATTTAAAGAGTTTGTAATTTAATCTTCAGAGTGTTTTTTTTTTTATTTTTTGTATTTGAATTTGAATTACTATAAAGTGTTAATGTAATGGTTTTTAAGAAAAACTTTTATTGTTGTCTTACGTTATTTGCATATAACGAAAAGGCCTTAAAAAAGTAGAGCACAACAATTAGTGTTTTATCAGTCAGTTGACAATTTTTTGTTTTTTTTTTCTGGTATGCAGGCGTTCATTAAAAGCGTCGGTACTCTTTTTTTTCCTAAATGCGATGATTTTTTGCTTAACTATGCGAGTGTGGCTTATATAAGCTGAGGGTTAACAGGGCGTGTCACTATCATTATCATCATCATCATCATCATCATCATCCATACACATATGTTTAAATTTCTTGTTACGTGTATGTTACGTGTACTAACTAAAAAACGAACCTTATGACACATTTTTATTTTATCAACATTGACCCAAAAACATAAAATATTTCTAAAAATTTCCTTAAAATGTAAAATATATTTAATTAAAGAACCAACACAAATAAAATTACCAAAGCTCTATAAATTGAATACATTTCGCTTAAGATAAATATTTGAAAAACCGTTCGATTCCCTTGTGAAAATAAATGAATTTCTTTACCGTATTATAACTAATTTTATTTTGGTTTCATTTCATTAAGTTTCAATTAGAGCAGGACACAAAGCCGTTCAACGGCCAATGACTGTGTAATGCAGGCCAGTATCTGAATATGAATAAATATAAGGGCAATATAAGTATAAGGATATAGTTTATGAATAAATTTTATTATTAATGCAAATTATTTCATATTACAAGATCTGAGATAAGGGACTAAGACAAGATACAAATTACAATTTACAAGTTTGCAATCCCCAGCCCCATAAGAGATCAAAGAAAGAACATTAAAAGAACAATCATTTTAGAAAAGGTAATTGAGGTAGTGGTGGTATTCACTGACTAGAATCCTAAGCGGATAAGAGGGCTTTGCGCAATACCAACAAGTTGCAAAGTTAGCAAAGTGATGGTCAGGGAACACTTGGGGGGCAAAGGGGCAGGTGTCCTACTCATTAGTGACGAAACGAGAAAGAGTTCCACTCGCAATTTGAATGGGAAAATGTACGTACATTAAGGAGCACGTAGTTCCAGTAACGTGCAATTCGAATTACCGAAAAGACCGCTGAAAGCAGCTTCGCCCAATTCTGGTAGATCAAGTAAAGGAAAATAAGGAAACTAATTGAAATGGTTGACTATATCTAATAAACTTGGAAAAGAGCAGTAGGGGACGACATAAAGTAAACTGCTTAAAGGTAGGTCTAAGGAAACGCTTGACATATTCAGGAATGTGATCTCATGTGCAGACTTAGTACCGAGAATACATAAGCCATAATCCCAGAAACGATTTCTAAGCCATTAAGTCCAGGGACACTAAGGATACCAAGTAGTCAGTCAAGTTAGGCAATAAACTAGAAGTATTGTATCTATGACGGAAAGCATATTAAGAGGATGAGATAAGATTCAGAACAGAGAAGAAGAATCTGTTCAACCATCTTAGAGGCAGCAGATAAAGATAGGCCTCAAGTTATCGAGGACATTAACAGTTTTAACTTTACCAATAAGGATAACATGTGCAGTTTTCTAAGATGAAGGAAACAAAGGTTAAGTCCAAGTAGAATTTTTATGAAAAGCTAAAAGATGAGAAATATGGGGAAAAATGAGTTTAACAAACAAATTCTCTGGAATTCCATCATTCCCAGCAGATTTAGACTTAATTTTACGCAACGCTGCTAGCAGTCCATCTTCACAAGTTCACCTGAATGAAAATGCCCCATAAGAAATATCGGATAACTAAGAGCCAGTACAATCAGGTCCGTCAGGGTGAGCAGTATTAACAAAATGTTCATTCACAAGACATTTCAACATTAAAATGACATTGGGGGTTATTAGCCTTACAATAACCACAATTTCTCAACAGTTACCACAGAACCGATGAGCCAATTTTAGAAAAAAAAGTAGCGAGGTATCTTTTTCTTTCAAGGATTCGATCAGAGAGCTTAAGAACTACCACTGTAAGTCAATATTCGAGGTCGCAAAAAAAGGTCAAAGTCACCTATAAAGGAAGAGAGGCTTACCATGTTCATTATTTTCGTAATCCTTGTACTCAAAAAACGGTGTTGCATTTGCACGATTAATATGAAGGCATTGCACCTGATCAACATGGAACCATCACTTACCAACCAGAAGTCTAACAAGGACGTAGCCCGATGAGCCCCATCAAAGTGAGTAGGAATTAGGAGTAGAATTATGGAAATTTGATAAGTCACACTTCAAACAGAGGGATCTCTCGTACGATTTGTTCTAGCTGAGTTAAACAAGTTACAATCAAAGTCACTAACAGGACTTATTCTAGAATAAACTAAATGTAGATCAAGATGTCTGGTTTCAAAGGAGGCAAGATCCCCGCTAGGTAAATGGACTACATCAAAGAGACTTTTAGTGGCGCCATCAGAGAATTCAATGAAAATTTATTCAAAAGTCGCCAGTACAGAAGCTTTAAAAACAAGCTTAAACCGTATTTACCGCGGATACATAGATGCCTATACCGCCGCCACGAGCATGTAATCTGTCATTCCTCACAAGAATAAAACCCGCAATATAAGGAAAACGCTCAAAAACATATGGTTCCACCACATTTTTAAACTCGCCACACGGCCTTATACTTTGACAGTTCATGTGTACAATCGTCAGAAGATCACAGGAGTTACGGCCAGGGAGATTCATTAAAGGGTTAATTGCAAAGATTAATGAAAAAAAGAAAAAAAATGGGTGGCGGGAAACCAAGAGTAAGAAGTAATGTAATTACTGACTATCAAAAACTTACAATTCATTAACCAATAACCTTAGTCTATCCGCCAGCAAGAAAGCGAAAGAAAGAGGAATAGCCATAAGATTTGGTAAATACAAGTCAATCTAGCGATAATGCTAAGTAACTAAATACAAGGCTACAAGCCAATGGAATAGGAATAAGTATGTAATCAAGTTAGTAAAAAAAAAAAGGTAAATATACACTGATTAATATAATAAGCTAAAAATTATTACGTAAGATAAAGAAAAAAAAAAAAAAAAATATATAATAAATTATATAGCAAAGCAAGCATAAGCAAGTATTTAGCAAAGTAAGAACAATTAAGCTGCAAAAAGTATTAGTTACTTAAATATTGGTGTTAGGCGATGTCTTATTCTTCAGGAGTTCAACGCACCCTTGCAAATCGCGTACCATGAACATATTATCAGGTAGTGTCAGTACAGCAGGCAGCTTAACTGCATTCGCAATCTTATATATAATTATCGTTTTATCTTGCCGCGACTTGAAACAAGTAGCATCAAGCTTAACGGCAGCAGGAGCAAGGTGATCATTTAAAAATATACGACATTTCAATATCTCACAGGGGATGCTTGAAGCTACGATGCAATCAGAAACTTTAAGTGGACGAGTCTTCATGTTCTTGAAATGCTCATTCATAGCGAAGCATAACTAACGTGAAATAACACGCCGTGTTGATATCGTCCATAGAAATTCATATCACAGAAGTAGATACTAGGTTAATAGCAATAGCAGGAATATATAGAAGGCCATCCGGCAGACTCTTTATGATGATAGCGGCATAGCAAACATCACATGCAATACATGCCTGGTTTTCAATGTGGATCTTATAAACGACACACTTACAGCCCTTCTTAGCAGAAGCCATCGCTTAGGCAGTGCCGCAACAATACACTCCAAATGGGAAAACTTCAAGATGCTATAGCCTACAAATTACAACTTATCAAGGCAATTGCATAGCGGAAATGTTGAAGCGCCTCTTGTGCAGCCCGATAGTGATTTATATTTATTTGCATACACTTCGTAGCTGTGCATTGCTGTTAGTGCCGCGTGTGGTTACCGGGCAATTTCTGCCGGCCAGTGGATGGTCATGAGGCTTACCTTGTTATTTGCAAATCCCACAACAGGGGCTCTTAGTGCAGTCTCTTGCTCGGTGTCCTTCTTCGCCGCATTTTAGACAACACTTGCTTCTATCTTTCTTTGCTTTGCAGTTTCTAGCGATGTGGCCTTCTTCAGAGCATCTATAGCTTTTCAGCACTGCAGACTTTTCTCTGATCCTGCTTACTACCTAACCAACTTTGATTTTTCCGGCTTCAAGTAACACTTTGGCACTTTTAGTTGGGAGTGATAGAGTGGATGTTTGTGTGCCGGCATATGCTTTTCTGACTGACACGACAGCTTCTTTCTTGATATTCAAGCTACTGAACCATGTATTTAAGCTGCTATTAATTTGTCCGCCGAGGTCACTTCATCTCGGTCCTTAAACTCAATCTTCGTTTGCTTAGTCATTAGTTTGACACTAGCCTCCTGGCCGAGCGCTTTTTCCACCAATTACTGGTTTGCAGTGTTTTCTTCTTTCGCACGGTGCTTAAATTCCAGCAGCATTTCTCCTTTCAATGTTTTTCGTATTCTGGTCATATTTTCGCCGACTTTTTGCAACTCCGCATCATTTTTCACTCATTCCAGCATATCGCTGGCGCTATCGTCATCGTGCCTGTTTACTTAATTGCTATCGGATTCGGCTTATTCACCAATTTGATTGGCTTGGCCTTTCTATTTTGCGCTTGAACCACGGTACACTCTTCATTGGCGTGTTTTAGATACTTTGGAGCCTCCTTATTGGAATTTATCCCATCGCCCGTCTGCTTACTTTTTTCGCAGGAGTAGTATCCGCGGACCCTTCTTCTCTAAGCTTTTTCGTAGCATTTACTCTGCTTCGCTTTTCCGGCTGGGTAGTGCCATCTCTGATCGCTTTTTTTGGCAGTTGTTTTTCCAGCTCTTTCGCGGCATTTTTATGGCACAGCCAGCATATCCACAAAATCCTTCATCGGTTGATGAATGGTGCGTCCGGCAGGCGCGGCAGGAGTTGGAGCCATCATTTCGATGAGATCTACAATTTTCTCTCCTAGGTCGACAAATGAGTTTTCACCTTTCTTTGTCATCAGTGTCTTCTCCTGAAGAATCGGTGGTGAAGACTGACTCCGCTCCTGCGTTTGTTTTCCGCCCAATTGGTCTGGTGAACGTTGGATTCGAGTACTCCTTTTAAACTGATCGGGTATCACTTCCGGACTTTCTGGCGTGGCTGTTTGTGCGCTTTGAGGTGTCCCTTTATTTGCGGCTTCCGCTGGCATGATTTTTCGTGTTAACCTTTGACTGTGTAAACTTGTACGTAGATATGTTTTGTATATTAGTTTATTTGTATATATCTACTTGGGTATATATGTATATATGTGAATTCTTCTTATGTTGTGTGTATATGTGGATGTATATATAAATGTATAAGTTTGTGTGCGTGTGTTTGCGTGTATATATTGGTATGTATTTGTATATGCTTACGTGTCTATGTGTGTGTTTATAAAGGTTTTGCATGTAAGTCTGTTTCTTGTGTGTGTAGAGTATGTTTCTATATGTATGCAGTGGGTTTGTTTTTAAAAGTGTATGTATGTTGCTGTCCTTGGCGTTATTTCCCTAAATTTTGTGCTCTGGGTTGATGGAGGATTGACCAATACTGCTTATTTATTTAAGGTCGCCCTGAGCTATGCTACTCTAAACTAGTCCTTGGAAAGAAGGAGTAAGTCTGTGCTGTTGCTTGATATTTTAAAATATTCCCGCAAATGCACAGGGTTGCTTTATAGCAGCAATAGTTGGCAATGTCCGTCTGTGATTTGCTCTCTTTCTTTTGTTCAATTAAACGCGAAAGCGGATAAACCCATAGAGAAGAAAAAATCTGCCCTTTCACACTATAGTTTTATGTCCTTTATATATAATTAAAAACGATCGAATGCGCTTGTCGCACTTTTTAATATCGTTTACTTTCCTTTCCACAAAAAGAAAATTTCACCTGGGGTTATTTTTCCAATAACAATCGACTATGAAAAAAACGGAGCACTTAAGAATACGTCCGCGCGTTACGAAATCACAACGATCACTCCTAATGTCTATGTGTGTGTATGTGTGTGTGTTTGTGTATATGAGAGACATTGCAAGTTGGTATTGCAAACGGGCTACGCCCTCAGAAAAGCGCAAATTGAACGCAACTCCGTTCCTTTAAGCAAAAATTTGCGGATTTTTGCGCATTACTCACAAATTATGAAAGATGGCGGGTTGATACACAAACTCTACATTTACTTTACGGAGAATTCTACTATTTATGTGCAAAACACAGGCTTACAAGTCATTTAATTTTTCTTTTTTTGCACTTTCTTTGACGTCTTAGGCTGACTAATCTTGAGGTAGACAAGACAGAATGTATTTGTAAATTATTTTTTCATTCCTCAAGTGGAGATATATTGTCTACCTAAAAACGCACTAATGCGAAAATAAATATGGCGGACGCAACGAAGTGGTGAATTAATTTTTTCTTAGCAATACTTGAAGAAAGTACTTGGAGATTAGGATTTGATGATCTAAGTGTGTTAGTTGCAATTTAACTACTGCGGATGTCACGACGTGGTGGAGTAATTTTTTCATATAATCATCTTTTAGTGAACTAAAAGGTGGAAAATGACTTGTGACCCATTCCCATTTTTATAACGATAAATATAAGCTTGCATGGGGTATGTAAGATTCGGCCACAGCCGAATGTACCTTTCTTACTTATTTCTTTTCCATTTTCCATTTTCCATTTTCATTTTTCATTATATTAAAATCTTCAGTGAATGCGTTAGCATCGTTAGCATGGTTGCTATGGTGTTCGTATGAACCATATTTTAATTAACCGACGAAACGTTTTTCAACGCGTACAAATAAACACATATTTCTTCGCGGAATTAGAAAACTTTTCGTTGCTTGCTGTTAGTTCTTAGCTCTTAAGTTTGCTTCCCTAACCTTCCGTTTGGTTTCCTTTTTAAATAAATAGAATATATCTCTTGTTTTTGTTTTTGTTGCCTTCCTTGCAGCATCACAAGAGAAACTTGTTAATGATGTTTCCTTACTTATTGCGCGCTTCATAATAATTTTTTATAAAATTGTAATCAAAAATTCTTCAATTGTCGTTTTCCTTATAACTCTTTTCTTTAGCTATTATTGCAACTCATATTAAATTCATTTTACAATCACTGAGTTTGGTTTGGCTTCTTATTTACAACCGTCAGTCACTTCAATCACAAGCTTTTTAATTCCATGCATTATCTACTATATCTTATCTATTTCAATAAATTATTTCAATTTATTTTGCAAATATTCCTTTAATTCAGTTTTCGATTAACTATAAGAGAATGCGGTTTACCTTGCGGTTATTAATTATTTTGTTAGTTTGGCTTGTCGCCATTACAGCAAGCACTCTTAATAAGGATTTAAAGGATTTGGTTAAGTTTTTCGCTTATACCAGGGAAACATCACACGATCCTCTGCCTCTAGAAGTTAGTATAGAGTCAATTATACGAAGCGGAATCGATGTGCGAAAACCTACTACGTATGTAAGAAAAAAAAAAAAAAAAAATTCATTCGTTAAGTTCTCGTTAATTTTTTTTTTTTAGATTTGCTATACATGGAGTATTTGATAGCGAAAATTTCGAGGAATACGAAGTGATTAAGGATACGAAACTCGAAATTGAAGATTCGAATGTTATTGTCGTAGATTACAGATACTTAACCTATCACTTCTTTCCTGATTTAAGGAACGCTTCTACAATTGCTTCCGTTGTAACTGATTCAGTTACGGAATTGTTTGTTTTATTGCATAACATTTTCGATTTAGATTTTGAAAAAGTTCATGTAGTAGGTTTCTGTTTAGGTGGCCAAATTGCTGGATTCTTAGGTCAAAGCATCTATGAAACGTTCAATAAGAAAATTGAACGCATCACTGCCCTTGATCCGCTCGGTGTACTTTACTTCTCAACTACACCAGCCAGTGAACGTTTATCAGCCGATGATGCCGTATATGTAGAAGTTATTCATACAAATGCCGGTCAATTCGGTTTTAGCTCGCCCTGCGGCCATGCAGATTACTATCCCAATGGGGGCACTACACAACCTGGCTGTGAAGTTAACGAAACGCGTTGTTCTCATAGAAGAGCTTATGAATTAATTCCGAATATGTGGATACCAAAAGAAGAAAATGAGTTTATAGTTTCGAAATGTGGCTCACATGTTAATATTCAACCTGAATATTGCCGTTGGCTTAATCTTCTTATGGGTGATTTGCAACAAAATCCATTGCCACTGGGAATATTTTATGTCGAGACTATCGCTGACGAACCATTCGGTAAAGGTGCATTTAAAACAACATTTTGGTAAATTTCGCATAAAATAAAGAAACACTCTGCTCTCTAGCGGGGACGTATGCGCACACAGTGCGCATTTATTTAAAAAGTCAGATAATTGAAAGTTTTTCGTTTATAAGAGGAAAGAAAATTAGTTAAAACTAATTTTGTGTTGAACTAAAGACGGGAAAAGAAGAAAATGAAGGCAAGCTTTATGCCGATTTTTATCATATTCACGACAAGCTTGCGCTGGAATGTAGACAGCCTTCAATAAGTACCGCCGTGAACGTGTTAGTGGGTAATATATGTATAATGTTTGAAATAATTTCATTATTACGACTTGGCGCTACTTTGTAGATAATTACAAAAGTTAACAACCCAATATATATATATAATACGATATTATATTGTATATAGTCCGTCTAATTTATATATGATTTCTTGGCAATTGCGAGCGAATCCTTGAAACGATTCAATTGACTTATCTTAAAATGATGTGAAAGTTCTTTTCACATCCTTCTATGTACGTCTGATACGATCCATAAATTTGTTACGCTTTGCAATATATTTGATTTAATAGGAAGCAGGGTAAGTACATCGATCGTAAATTTTTATCTAATCAAATCTCTTAAAGGTAATGCAAAGAATTCCAAGTATGCATTAGACACAACGTAATTTGCGGACGACGTATTATTTATCTATGCCTTGTATTTAGTTTAGTTTACTCGATTAACTTGATGTCTGCAAATACTCTTCTTTAATTCCAATTTTCATTCAAGAAAAGTAAAAATCCTTGATATGGAATTAAAATTAATTTTGACAATTGCACCGTTTTCACGTTCTGTTCTCATATTAAGTCGATGTGACCCGATTGCATATTCTTTCTCTAAATTCTTGCTTTCAAAAAAAAAACAACAAAAAAAAAAGGGTTAATTAATGGCTATGCTATTGTCTCAATCATAAAGAGCGAAAGTATATTAAGTAAGATGATGCCGTTACTAAGGTTGAAAGATGCTCAAGCAAGGTGCTATCACATTGTTTGCATTTCCCAGTTCGTATGAATCCCAGCTGAGCAACAAACAGGACGAACTAGTAGTAGTAAAATCAAGTGTCAGTTGTATTATTGTTGTTGCTCAATACTATAAACGCCTGCACCTCAGAGAGAATTTCCTCTACATAATTCCATGCGTTGCAAAAGTATTTGAAAAATTTCATAAATTATTCTATGAGAAATGTGGCGTAGAGATAAACGTGAAGCAACAACTGCTAGTCACACAAAAGACATCTTTGGTAATTTCTTGTAGTTATTCATGTGCCTTAAACACTCCACTCAGTCCATTGCATGCTCGTACATATAATATGTGCTCGTCACATATGCGTTAGCATGTAACTGTAACAGATAATGATTATTCAATGCGTGTCATATCTTCGCGTATGTATAAGGAATATTCGTCACGCATTGGGAATCCCCTAAATTATATATATGTATATATTTGCAATTTATTGAAGTTGGTAGTTTGCTTGTTGATTACTATAACCATGATCTCATCATCGTGTTCTCTATTGAGAACAAAAAGTGAGTTTTTACTTCAGCTGGTATCACCGTACGCTTAAAAACCGGTCTTATCTAGACACGCACCTGTGTCTAATTAATTTTGTACCGAACTTTTAAAAATATGTTCGTCGACGTTAAAGTCACCTGTAAGGACTAAGTTGACCGATAAATGTATTCCGCACTAAAATCGGACAATCACTAGGGATTTCGACTAAACCAGGACTTTTATAGCGTCCGTTCGGATTTTGATTAATGTTCGCCCTTTAGATTCTATTTTAAGGTATTTAGCCTTCGAAAAACTTCACTCCCCTTTAGGTCAAACTACTATTACAGTGATTTTCTAGAGGTATTAGGATATATATGTAAATATATGTTTCATTATGATTGGATCACGTCGATTCTCAAAGTTGATCACTAAAGATTGCATAGAGTAGAGACCGTTTAGGATTCCCCTCGTCGAGTACGTTATAAAACACAAAAACGATACGATAGCTTTTTCGATATCAAGCAAACACGGAAATGCTATCGAGTACCACTACAGTACTCAATACTCATTCACGGTTGCTTGGTAACAAGAAACATCAACCTAAGTGGGTGCGTCTGATTTTTATTTTTTCGAAAGAAAGATTTTTGTCTTCACAGGCGTGTGTGGGCGTGTGAGCGTTCTAGGTGTACCTTTCGGAAAGTTTAGCCCACTTCTAAATTCTTTCGCAAATTCCTAGATGACATCTTCAATATAGCTTCAAAAACCTGATAAAGTATATTTTAATCTTGGCCGATTCCAAATTGAAATGCGCCTAAACATGTTCCTGTGTTCGTCTGTCCATCTGTCTGTCTGCGCAACTGTGTAGTATTTGTGGCAAACCTTCTCCCATTAGTGAAAATGAAGTGATCGCCTACGAATTTGCGAAGAAATTTGGAGGCGACTCGAACATTTTCCAAGGACACGCCTACAACGTTCGCAAGTCTACGCGACAAATCTTTCGTTTTGAGAGTAGAAAACATCATCCGCACCCCCTCCATATTATATAGAGCGTGAAAATTTAGTTCTTTTACTTTTATTGCCTTTTTCAGGATAACGGTGATGGGTACAAAAGATTCGGTCGCGACCGAATATAATTTTCTTATTTGTTTTTTGCGTTGAACTTAGAGAAATGGCACTAATTTTAGCGCACACAAGGCGATATTGGTTCTTGAGACCAAACTGCAGGACATACTGTGCATGTGTATTATCAATTCCTTAAAAGTGAATCTAAATTTTTTGTTTGCTTTATTTTGTTTTCTTTTTTGTCTGTTAGCTCGCGCTTAGCAAAAGAGCTTCGCTTCGCAACTCAAAAGTATAGAGAGAGAAATGTATGTCGAACTAAATGAAACCAATGGGCAGGGACGAACATTAGAACATTAAAAAGAAAAAACATCTCCTATTGTTGTGTTTGTTATGATACTGTTCTTCAATTTACTGTAACAAAATCCTCAGTTTACGTATCAAATGGACGACATTAAGTTAAAAGTTGAAAAACAACCATTTATGAAATTTAAAAAACACAAGTAAGAAAATTGTACTCCGTTGCGATTGAATCTTTCATACCCATCATAGTTATTCCATAAAATTTGAGGAAAAGGAAAAAAATAAGTTCGCATACTCAAATATATCTGGTGGGAGTGGGTGCTTTCTTCTGTTGTAGTTTATGAATGGTGAGCAAAAACCGCGGAATGCAATGCTGCTCTCATTTTTTCTCGGGTGGGCGTTGTAGGCATGTCCTTTAAAAAGTTTAGCTCACTTCCAAAATCCTTCCAAAAATCCTAGCTGATATCTTTATTTTCGCAAACGAGAGAATGTCACAAAGTTGGGTAAACGGACGGACAAACAGACGAACAGAGGGATATGTTCCAAATTTGCAACTTGCCAAGAGTTCTTATAAACTTCCTGTGGTTTTTGAAGCTTGCTTCTGCGCGTTGCGAAATTCCGTTTTGATACATCATAATATTAGGTTAGGCGCGGTCAACTTTTCCCAGTTTTGCACATACACTCATAGAACATCCTTTCAAGGTTTTGTAGATTTACCTGCTATGGTTTATGAGCAGAGAGCAAGAAACCAATTTTTTATTCCCATTGAATAGCAGAAGTGGTCTTAGTTTACGGAGTGCAGCCTGCGTGCAAGAAATTCCAAATAGTTTCAGTTTTGCGGCCAGGATATTGTTTACAACAGACATTATACGGACGGATGTGTTTAAATGGATTTACTATTTGACGCTGATCAAGAATTTAATATACTTAATAGGATCGCTGAAGCTTCCTCCTGGACGTGGCAAACGTTTTAAAAAAATTAATATATCTCTCATTCATCGGTGATAGGTGTAAAAAAAGAAAAAGCTTCTTTTTTCTAATCTAATGTTGATAGAATGTCCCAGCGCAGCCGAGGCCTGAGAAAGTTTAAAATGACTCTAAGGAAATTAGACATATTTTGAAATTTGTTTGCAATAATTTAGGTCACTCTGGTCAGGTCACATCTCCAAGGAGTATTAATAAAAATAACAAATCCGCTTTTCCCCCTGGCCGTTCAGGTGTGTTTGCTGGTCACAATGCTGGGCAAGGTGTACAAACTGCATCTGTTGCATGCCTCTACCTGCGAATACTATCGTTCCTAATAGGGATGACGTCTGCTTGATCGCAGTACACCCCAGAAAGGCAATATTTATATAAAGATTGGAGTCTGACACCTCTGAAGATAACATAAAAAGTTAATTGGCTGCAAACGTCCCATCCGAAAATTTGAAGCGTATAAGTATTTTCAAATTGGCTCCATCTCAACCTAGAGCTATCAAGTCTTTTCAAGTGTTAGTTAGTTCCGACTGCAAACATGGAAATTTTATTAAACAAACCATTATGACTGCTTGTATCCTTAATTAAGGAATTGATTTCTCGGGATCGATTCCGTAATATTAATTCGGTAGCACTTCCACCCTCAAAAAACTAAATGTGTCTTGTGCCCAGTGTGTGTGTGTGCCCAGTAGCATTCATTTACTAAAATGCTAGCGGCCTAAATTCAAAAATTCGATCTACTCTCCTAAATTCAGTGAGGACGGATTTGTTCTTCATCCTATAGGTGTAACGTAGATTCCGTTAAATCCGTTCAAAAGAAATTGTTGCTGTTTGCCCTTAGAAATTTGGGTTGGGACCTGTTTGTCTCTCTGCCGTCGCGTGAAGAGAGGTTGCTTATGTTATCCTGACCGTTGTTTGAGAAACGTAGATTTATTCTTGGTGTTTCTTTTTCAAATGAAGTTAGTTTAATATCTACTATCGATTCGTCCACATTACTTGGTGAGATAAGTTTTAATGTCCTTTCAATATTCGGATTCTTTAAAGTCTGTCAACAAAACAACTTTGCTTAATACGCGCGACTTGTCTATGTCGTATTTAAACTAACTTGCAATCCTAAGATCCTATTATGGTTCGAAAATGAACTGATTCTGTTTACTGTTATCGGTTGTCAAGCTTGGGCATGCGCGCAATGGTTTAGGGGTTCACTTGCAACTTGGATCTGTACCGGTTGTGGGTGTCCCTCTGTGCTTAGCTGTGTGCATGCTTTCCTTTTCCTTTTTTTTTTGCTCTCTTATATGTTTATACATGAACTATTGTTTAATTGTTTGTGTGTTCTTTTTGCTTCCTCTTTTCATTTCTTTACATCTCCTTATATACATTATACTAGTTTTACTAAGTAAAATTTGTATAAGATTTACTTCTAAGAGTGAATTGAATTCGGCTGCTTATTAATTTTAGTTCGAGTTTCTTGTGCAAGTAAATAAATAAATAAAATAAATGAAATCATTCCAATTTTGCTTTTAAAAAATATTTTAAAATATTTAGCAAAATAATTTACAAAATATTTTGCAAGAAAGACTTTATGCAAATTTTCAATAGTCGGGTTCATTAAAACATTCACGATCGCTGACGTGCATTTGCGTCGACATTAGGTATTGTTTATAACCGCTATTGTGGCACGCACTAACACAGTCAAAGAGATGTGTGCCAATATTGCGATATTTATTTATTATATCTATACAGAGACACACATGCTGTTGTTGTAGAACGATATATATATTATATCAAGCGTTTTCCTTGCTACGATTTTTCATAGTCTATAGGCACGGCAGTCTTCCGAATTTGGGGGCCCGTACACAAGCGCTTTGTACGGGCAGGTTGCCTAGTTTTTAATATAATTCCCTACTTGCTCGTCTTTGCATTTCACTATGTCGTGAAGGATGTGTTTGCATCAACTTTGGAGTGCAATAATGCGACAATCACAAGTGGTCTATATAGGTATAAAACAAATTATAAAAATTTATTTTTTTGTATTCTTACCCGTTATTTAACCTTACAAGTTTACGGCAAACAGCTTTAGAAGTTCATAGCTTCTGACGGTACGGGACGGTTCGAAAGGCATGCGATTAAACGAGGGAGAGCCGCACTACACTATGAATTTTCTCAGCATTCACCATATTCCGGTCTCGGCTGACTTTTATCATCAAAGCTTCGAAAGTTTTCCTTCAACATTGTTGAAGGGAGCAGTAGGGCTGTTGAAGACGATTGTTTTAGAAACGCGAAGAAAAGTCAGTGCAGAGACGCTGTGCATAATTTAAAAAATCGGTTTCTTGACCTTACAATTGGAGTAACGAAACTCCTACATCGCCGTTACTCCATGGAGGATATGAAAATGTCTTGCTTGCGTAAGAACTTTTTAGTATCCATTTCCTGCAGCTTAAGAGAAGTGTTTCAGCTTTTGCTTGAGGAGCAACCAAGACTTCTCGATATTCATCATCCCTCATGTGCTATGAGTATATAAAACTTGTTATTTCATATGCAAGATTAAATTCGCAAATTTTAGAGAAAGATAGGCCTTTCGTTGGCGAAAGCGAAATTCTGGAGATCTGGAGCTTTAAGAAATCGAGTACAAAAGTAGTAGTAGAACAAATGTAGGTAACAAGATTGCTTATAAAACAACTTAAAGATTGAAATGATTTCGCATGAAACCAAAAATTTATATATATATATATATATATATATGTTGAAATTCTACTTTGAGCATTTGCTCCATCTTCTTCTTCATTTATTTATTTTTGTTTCATCTATATATGTATATATGTGTATTTACAATGGAAACATCCTTTGTACTTAAGTATAATTAAAAATTCTCAAGTTGAGGTGCGGTAAGGTGGAACGAACAACATTTCTATACGCATTGCAGAGGTTAGATGAAATCTTTGAAACGTCTGTGACCGTTTGCAAGCTATATACATCTATGTATGTGTACATACTTTTGCTAATAAACATATACCGCAAACTTCTTTCCATTTCTTTGCCTGGTCGCAAGCTCTTTCATCCGTTATTTACCTTAAAGACATTATGTACATCTGCAAAATTTCTCCTTTTACACTCTAATCTGAAGTTCACTTTATAGCTGATTGATATAAATCGAGATATAAATCCTTCAACGATTGCCAAAAATCTAAATAATCTAAATAAATTCATCGTGTTTTTTGTAAAAGTTTCCTCCTATTGCTTGGCTATTGTTCGATTACATTAAAGTCATATATCATTTCTAGTACCTTTCTATTAAGTATGCATGCTGAACCATGAATACGCTATCATCTCAAATATTTGGCGCTACATTTTGATGTGATTCTTACTGTGAAATACTTTGTACACGTTTGATGTAACTAACAATTAAAAAGTAACGAAATTATATTTGGTCGTAACCGAATCTTTTATACCCATCACCGTTATTCTAAAAAAAGACAAAAGAATTAAAAGAACTAAATTTTTCTGTTCTTTAATACGGAGGGGACGCAGCTGATTTGTTTTTATTTTCAAAATAAAACTTTTTCTCGCAAGGACGTGTGGGCGTTACAGGCGTGTCCCGTGAAAAGCTCGGGTCACTTCCACATTCTTTTGGAAATCTGTGGGCGATATCTTTATTTACGCTAACGGAAGAATGTTTATCACAAATGCTACGAAGTTGCGCAGACAGACAAATGGACAGACGCACAGGCGGATATATTTAAGTGCATTCAAAATTTGAAATTGGACAACAATTTACATACTTTACGGATTATTTTAAGCTTGTTTCTGCACCTTATAAAGGTACTGAAAAAAAAATTCAATTTTATTACACTAAAATATTGGGTAGGCGTGATCAACTTTTCCCATTTTTATACAGCTAATAGAGCATCGAATATGCGTTGAAATTTTGGAACATTTATCTGCGATAGTTTATGAGTAAAGAGCAAAAAAACCAATTTTTTTTTTGATTTCTTACGTGGTGCTGCGACCATGTCCTTCGACCGAATTAGCCCATTTTTCAATACCGTGTAATGCGCGTAACAAGTTTCAATGTGAAATTGATAGCTTTGATTTTGCGGCCAGGCGAATATTTACAAAAGTCATTACATTGACGGACAGACGGACATGCTTAAATCGATTTAGAATTCGATGTTGATCAAGAATATATATGCTGATCAACAAATATTAAATGAATAAAGATTCGAGGTAAGTCCAATCGACTTACTTCGAACTACTGTACTATTAAATTTATACTTTTTTGGCGGTCGCTGAAAATCATAACAAAAATATGCTGTATTCGGGACGATGCTGCTTAACTGTTACGTGTGGTGTCAGTTGCAGTTATATTGAAAATTCTATTGTTCTCATGCTATTCTCGTCTCTCTCTCTCTCTCTCCTTTGTCTCTCTGGACAAAAGGCATTGGTATCGTTAAATATTGAACCCGTAAAGAGAGTCATTTCGTTTAATGACATTCCATCAGTCTCTCAATAAGATTAATGTTAATAAACTATGCAATGAAGTTATTTTTGAAAACAAAATATGTTTATATAGGAAACGTTTTTATTTCCCCTTTCTTATTGTTCTTACACGCGACGTATTGCTCTATCTAACTCTGACAATATATATGCGATAAATAAATCGATGAAAAGATGGGAAAAATACTTTCGGAAAGAAAATATTTTATTCTTTTGTATGTGGGTACACATCCATACATATATTATATATATTGGCTACGTTTTTATGCCCACCACTATAAGACGTGGGTATACTCATTTTGCTTTTTTCCATAATGCATGCAACACCCAAAAGGAAGCTTCAGAGACCCTACAAACAGTATATACATTCTTGATCAGCGTGAAATTCTGAATTGATTAAGCTATATCTGTCCGTCTGTGTAGTGTTTGTTGTTGGCACTCATTTGGTTGCAAAAACGAAGATATCGACTTCAAATGTGATCGAAACATTGGAAGGTTTTGCACGCAGGTTCGTATTGAAAATGGAACAAATTGGTCAGAGCAGAAGACCGCGATGGAGCATATAATGAACACAACTCCGCTCTTCCTAACAAAAATTTGTGGATTTTTGCTCGTTACTCAGAAAGTATAAAAGCTAGAAGACTGAAAATTTCCACATTTACTGCTCGAAGCACTCTACTCTTTGCATGCAAAAACGAATAAAATCGGCCATGCCCACACAAAGTTACAAATGATTAAATTTTATTTTTTCGACCTTTTATGCTTATTTATCATAAGGCAGACGGTTTAGAACTATTTTGTAGATTCGTCAAATGCAGACATGTATATTTCGAAAAAGCGGACCGAGCCAAATCATTTTCAAAGGCGTTCGTTTTTGAGTCAAAACACGTCACTGTATAAAATTTCATCGACATATATCAAAAAAGTCCGACCTGTAGCTTAAACGCAAGTTTACGTGGACAGATATCAGACGAAAACACGGACAGACATGCTTAGATCAATTTAGATTATGATTCTAAATCGATCGTTATAATGAAAGATGGGCCTATTGTAAGCCCTTCTGCGTGTTACATACGACCACACTAACTTAATATAGCTTGCACCACCAATGGTGTAGGGTATAATAAAAAGTGCTTGTTTTAAGAGACTGATAAAAGATATTTTATTGAACGTATTTTGCCTATTTTCTCACCCTTTATGCATGTATATGTGTGTGTGTTTTTATATTAAATATATGCATATTATTTATGGTCTACATCTAGATATATATATATTTGTAGCAGAGAAGGAAGTTGAGCCTTTAAACACAACTGCTGTCGGTGCAGAATATCAGTGTGTTGCGCAATAATTCGTATGGAAATGAACCATTAGAGAATACGACCAGCAAATTGTGATCTTCGTATAATGAAGCACATGAGCATCGATATGTACATTTATTTAGTAATTGCCATAAGGGTGTCTGAACGTTTTTATTCCGACAAATTATGATATATACCAAGATTTTTGGCATAATGAACCCGTTTGTCGGCTTAATTGCATAAATTGTGTTTTCTAGTGATTGTCCTGTTTGCTTGAAGCTATTTATAATACACTCTCCCCACCGGACACCCAACAAAAGGATGCCATACGTTTAACTATGAGCAGAATATTCAGCTATATTGTCAATGATTACTATATTCTATGAGCATCCCATTGGTTATTATCTGTCACCACGCAACAGCATTATCGTAAGAATTAAGCGCGGCAGGTCAGTCTTTTGCCTCCCCATAGATATCCAGTTATTCACAGCTTTGAAAATTTATGTTACTTACGCTGTAGCAGAATAACTTAAGAGTGTTATGTAACGTCATCTGTTATAAGAATTCATTTGAACACTTGATACGTACATGTGTCCTTTTCACATAAAGCATATGAATTCTTGCCCACTTTCAAATCAGAATGCACCTAAACATGTGCGTCTGTTCGTCCGTTTATCTGTTTATCTGCGCTACTGTGTAGTATTTATGGTAAACATTCTCCTGTTTGACAAGATCATTGGAAGTTCTTGCACTCAGATTGGTATTGAAAACGGAACAGATTGGTCGTAAAACATGCCCACGGTTACAAGTCCACCTGTCCATCCTTCGGTTTGTCTGTCTGCGCTATTGTGTAGTATTTGTGGCAAACCTTCTTTCGTTAGCGAAAATGAAGACATTGCCTACAAATTTGGACAAGGACAAGGCTACAACGTCCACATGTCTATGCGATAAAAACTTTCATTTTGAAAATAGAAAAAATCAGACGCGCCCCCTTCATATTATAGATAACGAAACTTTGGTTTTATACTTTTTTTGTCTCTACTACGATAACGGTGATGGGTATAAAAGATTCGGTCACAAACGAAAATAATTGTCTTATTTGTTTTTTATAGATACCTACCTACCTACCTACCTACCTCTTTTTCTTTTCAGTAAATCGCACAATTATTTGAAACAATTGTACGAAAAAGGAGAAAGAGAAAATATGAAACGCAAAAAATTGAGATAAATTCCTTACACAACTGAAAAATGCCTAAGGATTTATAGAAGAAGCATAAAAAAAGTATACCAGATCGTGCTGTTAAAGAAAGGTGGTTTCCTTCTTATCTTAGACGCTGCAACACGTAATGAGGGGTTTGTTACGCTATACAGCGTTGCATTTATTGTCATCGTTATTACTGCCCGTCAAAACATTTGTATTGATTGCTTTTTTAATAATAATTTTTACCTATTTTACCTCGCTGACACAAGCTGAAATCTTTACCTTGGGCTATTTAACCGGTTCACAAAGAAGTCCTGGTAACTTGGATTATCAAAAGCCGGGTAAATATTAGGGAAAACCTTTAAATGGTTTCACCTCTTATTAAGCTATTGCTTGATGTTATTTAGGTATAACAATTTCCGGCGCAATTAGTTTGGCTGTTAATGAAATTAATCGCGGTCCTTTAAAAGATTTAGGTCATTCTTTGGATTTTTTGGTAGCTGAAACTTATGGTGACGAGATCAACAGCATACGTCAGACGGCTTCGCTATGGACCGAGCATGCGGTGGCTTATATAGGACCACAGGAGACTTGTGTGCATGAGGGACGTATGGCTGCCGCATTTAATTTACCTATGATTTCATATGTAAGACCTTAAAGAAAGGACAAAAGAATTGACAAAATATAGAATTTTGCAAATTTTCAAGTATTGCACTCATCGTGACACTTCTAATAAAAGAGATTTTCCCACTTTCGCCCGTACTCGTCCGCCAGATACGCAAATCTCCAAGTCTGTCGTGTCCTTGTTATTAGCTTTCAACTGGACACAGGTACAAAACAATATTTGCGATAATCAATCATTGCCTTTCTCTTACGTATTTATTTATAATTTTTTTTTTTTTTTTTGATTTTTTTTCTTTCCGCTGGCGTTCGTATTCGTTTTAGATAACATTTCTATATCTGAATCACGCAGATAGTCTGTATCAGCCGGTAGCCGACACCATTTTAACCATATTAAATAGCGCAGGCATCGTCATACGCGATGTCAAAACCTGGCAAACAATTTATCATCACGGCTTTAAAGTTAATCCCTTTGATGAATTAGTTGAGTATACTTACACTAATACCAGAAGTAAGTAAACTTGTTAATTCCCATTGGATCTCTAATAGCATTACTAAGCTGGTTGTTTCCAGTTTATCTTATCCTCGGCCATTATTACGAACACGTGGGCTTAATGGTGAGTTTACAACGTAAAGGTCTCTTAGCCAGAGGTGATTATTTTGTCGTAGGTATTGATATTGAACAATACGATCCATCATCGCCTGACAAATATTTAAGAGGCTTACTGTTGGAGAGATCAGATAAATTGGCAGAGATTGCCTTTCAATCGTATTTAGGCATATATCCTTCGGCACCGGTCTCGTTTGCCCAATTCGCTAAAGAGGTAAGTTTCGTCTATAAATAATATTTGAACTTCTTCTAGATAAAAGAAAATTCATTTATTTAGCAATTTTTATTGATTTCCGTCTGTCCGTGGGTCCGGCTGGAACGAGAAATAAATGTTTAAGTTGAAACAGTCACGTAGCGATTGTGATCAATCGAATGTACTTAGGACACATTATCACATAACATAGTGTCACACATTCGAGAACATGATCAACATTATCAGCTGAAAGTCACAATGACAAGATCTCAGAATTCGAAATCTGTATTCAGGCTTTTATTAAACGAAACCAACTTTTGCAAGAAAAGAGAATTTCGTCGAGCCAAGATTTTATTGCAAGCTAATGAGTTTGCACTTAGACCCGCCAATCACATGTGGGTGTAACAGATCCAGTGACTAAAGCATTGACATTTAAGTCAGATCAGATCTGTTTGGAATTATTAATTCAATTTAGTGAGCTATTGGTATAGAAAATTGAACGTGAAGTAGGCTATAAAAATTTGTGTGTGAATATACGAAATAATGATTCATTATTATCACTGCGCCAATAAACATGCATCACCTTTTCTAAGCACTTCATGTCGCACGTAAATTTTATATAAAACAATGCCAAGTGAATAAGAATCGTTTCATTAAGCGTGAATTACCACATAATGGGGGCTCTTGGCATAAAAATCTGGGAGCGAGGCCTAAATGTTCTGAAAAGAAAGATTAAGAAGAAAAAAAAAGCCGGCATTACATGCTGTTGCGACGCAGCCGGTAGGATTCGAACCTACGCTCCCAGAGGGAATCTGATTTCTAGTCAGACGCCTTAACCGCTCGGCCACGACTGCTGCTGGGCACACGTTTGCAAACTTAACAGCTGATGTAGTACATTTTTTAAAAATAGTGAACAATTGCAAAATCATTTCATTAAATCTATTAGTAAATATAAATTTAAGTTTCTATCGGGGTAAACGCTATCAAATAACTCTTTTTTTTAGATTTCTGTCTTTGCTAGAAATTGGCTTGCGTCTTTGATAAGTTCAAAATTAACCTGCCTCACTATGACTATGAAAAATTAAAAAATCGTAGAAAACTGTGCATATGCATGGGAAAAGTGAACATTGCATTAGCATCCCAACACCAAATTACTAAGTCATTGCTACTCATTACCATGTAGTGCGTGTATAATTATTAAGTGAACGCAATAATTTCAAAACGCGGATGAACGACCGATACGCAAACAGACACTATTTTAGTGTAGTTACTCTTGCTGTGAAATATTCTGCTCGGAAGAATTTGCGATAATGTTTGAGCGCAAGTGAAGAACATTTTTTTTCTAAAAGCTCTACCGTCTAGTAGTACTCACTGCAAGTCAGATCATCAATCATCCGTTCTAAAGTTTGAGTCATTTTGCTTATGTAACATTTTTCGTTTAAAATAAAAAACTATTAGCAGAAACTCTAAAAAACACTCGCTCGAACAGAAATCAACGCACACGAATTATTAGAGTTTCCCAAGGTTCTCATCAAAGGTGACAATAATTTTTGACCAGGATTTCATTATATGCATCGCGAATGCGCAGTAAAGTACAATTTGTGATCCTATCTATCGTGACAGGAATCGAACTCGGATCGTCCTCCGGTTGAGTGTGCCGGCTACTCTAAGCACCGACACCGTGCACTAGAGTGCACTAGAGTGCACGGTTGAATAATTTTTTCTAAATAGAAAATTTCGTTTACGCTTTGCACAAAGGAATTACAAAACATGAAAATAATCATCTGTGGTTATGTAGATGGTAAACGCGGTGCTGCTGATGAGCCGTGACTTGCATGAGAAGCAATTATTGACTTTGCAAGAGTTTAAGTCATATTTTATATATTATTTATATATATCTAGTGAACTAAAAGGCTTTCTAAAAGATCAGAAAAGTAGACAAAAAAAAAAAACCAAGAGGGAAGCAGCTGGGACGAGTAGAAAGGGGGCCAGATGGTCTAAATTTAGTGTTTCACGTGTACAGTGGATGGTATATGTGTGAGGTTTTGATGTTGGTGGATTCGGAATATCGCAAAGCAATTATGTTTTTCTGATAGCTCTTGACGTTCTTATCGACTTATTAAAAATCTAGAATGTCGTAATCGCTCGGAAGATTTTCATGATTAATTTTATAAATTAGATATGTGGGCCCTATGGACGGTGAATTTTTATTTTAAGAAAATTTACAAATTATTCGCAATGCTTTTCCTACATTTTGGGCGTTTCATTCTTAACAAATATTAAGTAGTTTTTATATTCACTCATTTTAACAAATATGTCTGTGATTTTCATATACAGCAAATACTTTGGTGGGTACTCTATTAAAATATTATATGTAAGTTAATTTATACGTCATCATTTGTTTTCGAAATTTTGCTTAAAGGTCAACAAATATATGGAACAACCTCCGTTCAATTTTCCCAATCCGTTAGGATTTTTTGGAGGCACCAAAAAGGTTTGTAAACATCGAGAACACTTAATTTAAAAGTGAATAAGAATGTTGTTGCGGATCATCAAATTTTATTGTTCGACAATTTACTTGTACTTACTTCATCGTATTGTTTCCCTAATACACCTGCTCTTGTATAACATTCTTATTTCGTTTGTTGCTTTACCGCATCCGTTTCATGTTCTACTAAAGTGCTATCGCTTCTTCGCTTACAGATAAGCGCTGAAGCAGCATACTTATATGATGCCGTTCACTTATATGCCGATGCCTTGATAAAGGTACTTAAAGCAGGAGGTGAAGCCAGGAATGGCACTGCCATAATTGAGGCTATCAAAGGTGTCAAATATTTAAGTGCTATGGGGTAAGTGTCGCATGGTATTTTTTTTTTTTAAATTTTTTTCTCCTTCCTTACGTTTATACATAGTTATCATGTGTATATTGATGAGAATGGAGACGCAGCTGGTAATTATACAGTATTAGCCCGTGGCTTAGCACGTAATCGTAGAAATAAAACAGTTCCTGGTCTTGTGCCAGTGGGTACATTTAGACAAACATGCAGTGATAAATTGCCAGTAAGTAGCAGACAAGGAAACTACATATGTATATATAAATATTATGAAGTAAATTTTACATTCTCTTGTACTTTTTTTTTCAATTACAAACTTTTCTCTGTTCCTTAAAAAACAAGATACGCTATCAGGTGAGCTCTGGTAGTTCTATATCTGAGCTATTGTTGTAAAATAGATAATGCGTGTGTAAAGAGACGTTAAGAAAAAGGAAAAAATATAATAGAATTATTTTTACTATCTCATTAAACGCAGGATCTCAAATTATACGGAAAAATAGCTTGGGCAGGTGCGGGTCGCCCTGAAGCCGAACCAAAATGTGGATTTACCGGCGAGAAATGCATTAGTAAGCGCAGTTTTATTTATTTTTTATGTCAACCATAGGGGTTATATTAAGTTTATCATACGTCCATGCAACTCTTTGAAATCGATGAAAAGTCATATGAATGTTCGTTTAATAAATTTCTATATCGATCTGTCTCTCTATTGAAATCACAATTACCAGGTTAAAGCGTTGCCTAAAAGGGCAATATAATATATAATAATATGCTGTGTATTTATTGTTTTTTAAGTTCAAAAATATCTTGACTCGTTTGAGAAAAACAGTGAAGTGAAATAAAATTTCAAATTTTGTTGAAAACTCAGCGTAAGCTTAACAAAATGCAATTTCTAGCTAGATTTTTCGGTTATACAATGATTGATATTTGCAAGGTCATATATACTCGTATACTTCGCATCGTATCCAAATTGGTTTTTGCTCTATCTTACCTCTACACGCCTACTATCATTCATGGTTACTTTTACATTTATTGAAAACTTTTCTCGTTTCAATGCAAACCATTGATGGGTATTGTAAATATTCGGTCCATATCGAATATTCATTCTCACTTCTTTTCTTTTATGTCATATAATGAAATTGTTTGAATTTTTGCAGGCTACACTGGCGAAATATCTGCAGGTATTGCCGGTGGCGCTCTCTTAATATTAGGAATAGTATCGTTGGTGTTATATCGTAATTGGCGTTACGAACAAGAGCTTGATAGTCTCTTGTGGAAAATTGACTTTCGCGAAGTACAAATGCATGAAAACGAAAAGGAAAAGGAAGCAAATAATGCACAAAAGCAAACCAGAGTAAGTCATAATTGAAATATGACATGACTTGTAACGATTGTGATTTATGATTACTTTTGTGATTAATTATAGTCCACTCATCCTCTAATACGTACCAGTCAAGTTAGTTTAAGTTCCAATCCCGATGCAGACTTTCGTTATACCACCATTTTTACACCGATTGGTTTATACAAGGGCCAATTGTATGCGATTAAGAAAGTGCGTAAAAAATGTGTCGATATTACGCGCGAAATGAAGAAGGAGCTTAAATTGGTAACTTATTATGCTCTCCTTCCCCGCAATAGAAAAACAGACTTTATTAAATAATTAAGAGGCGAATTATTTTATTAATATAAAAAATATTTTGATTTTTTAAAGTTACGCGATACTCGTCATGATAATATTTGTGCTTTTATTGGAGCCTGTACTGAGCCCCCAAATATATGCATTATAACCGAATATTGTACCAGAGGCAGTTTAAAGGTAAGTACTATATATTGTGAAAGACATCCATTCATTCAATATTTCATTCCATTCATCTAGGACATACTAGAAAATGACGATGTGAAGCTGGACAATATGTTCATTGCGTCAATGGTAGCCGATATTATAAGGGTAAGTTAATAAATGAATGCAATGCAATGCAATGCAATGCAATGCAATCCAATAATTGATGAAAATTTAAAATCGTTCGCATTTCATCTAACCGAAGGGTGTGCTTTATTTACACGAATCGCCTATACGCTGTCATGGGTCTTTATGTACTTCGAATTGTCTGGTCGACTCGCGCTGGGTGGTGAAATTAAGCGATTTCGGTTTATTCGATTTTAAAAAGGGCATCGAAGACAACTCTACCGATTTACAAAGCATAGCAGTCAAGTCTATAAGTAAGTGCAAAGTGAATAAATGGAAAAATTAAAAAAAAACAAGATTAAGGAAAAATGGGCAAAAAGATAATTAAAACGATTTTCGAATATGCGCCCCCTTAATGGCTTTTTCTCCCAATTATTGACTCCTTAACCGATGAACTGTGACTGCGAATCGACTACGAACCGCAGTCGATTGAAATATTGATTCTACATCTGTTATAAATCACAGAGTGTCACTGTAAATGAATAGAGCTTTTGAACTTTTTTTCCGAGACTGTTCGTGTTGTGTGTGTGTTGTAGCTACTGTCAATGCTGCTTAGGACGAATCATGCGCACTTTCAAACTTATTCGATGGATTTTAACCAAGAGCATGTACGTCAACTTTTAAATTCGAATTTGGGAGTGGTAATAATAAAAAATATTCGAAGAGAGACGTATGCATACAAACGCTAGTAAGCGAATTATATTTGGCTTTGGGCAAAAATCTTTCCTCCCCACCATCCTCCTTTAATTTGAAGGAAAAATAAAAAAAGCAAAAAAGACAAAAACAAAAGTGAAAATGGAAATGGACGTAGAAATGCCACACTACGATATTGAGTGGACATTGCAGACTTCATCAGTTCTACACAGATGTCATAAGATCACCCATAGAATGAATATACGTGAACATGCTTATCGTTAGGACATCTTGTGTAGTTTATGTTCAATTAGTCAAAAATTATTTTTTTTTTTTTTGGTTTTGAATGCACAGGTCCTCTCGGTTTGTGTCTTATTATAGACATAGCTTTTGACCAAATTGGATGCAATGGAAAATGTTTAGCATGTACAGTCTTTCAGGCGGACAAACATATGGACAGATTTACACACATCGATATAGAATTCAATACTGATCAAGAATATATGTGTACGTGATGGGAGGGGTCTGAGCCTTTCTGCTGGTTTTTGTAAATGTTTTGGCAAAATGATTGCACTCCCATCCTTCGGGGATTGGGTATAAAAATTAAATTAAGAATGTCACATTAATCGAGGATATAATGTTTCGATTTTCATGAGCACATTTGAATGCTGAAACCGGGGTGATTGGCATGATAGATAATGATAATGATCAAAGAGTAGATGTATGAATGAAAAAAGATAGTACTTTTAAAGTTATTTGCAACGCAAAAAAGAACTCAAACTTGTTTACCATCTGAAGCTTGTGTAAATATGCCAAGACAATGCGATAGCTGTAATCGAAACCAAAAATGACTGGCCGACTAGTCTAAGTCTAGAAGGGATCACAGATCCTCCTGAAACAGATTTTGTTACACTTTTGTTTAAGATGTTTCTTCTGTGCATCGTCTTTTGTGGAGTTGTGCTTTTCCGAAACTTAGAGGACGAAATATAGTGAAAGTATAACAACAAGTACACACATATCGGCTTTCATTTAAGATGTAACAATCAGTATGCTTAACATATGCATGACTATGAGCATTCTATTGTAAACGAACTAAATTTATAATCAACAATTACAGGGAATATACAACATATTCTTTTGCTTATTTCAGATCGATCAGGTTCATTGTTTTAAAAAATATCGAGACAATTCTGATTAGTAGTAGATTCGAGAGAATGTTTATGGTGAGAGAAAGATTTTTTTATATTTTTGTTTTTTTATTATACCCACCACTGTAAAATGCAGGTATACTCATTTTGTGTTTTCCCAAAAGGAAACTTTAGAGACCTTCTCGATCAGCGTGAAATTCTGAGTTGTTTTAGCCATGTCTGTGTGTCTGTGTGTCTGTGTGTCTGAGGTTATTTATCATAAGGCAGACAAGATAGAATGTTTAAAACTATTTTGCACACTCCTTAAATGAAGATATATATGATCGGCCTAAAAATGGGTTAATTTTAAAATCAATATATGGTAGACATCGCGATCACTTTTTTCTTAAAAATATTAGTGATTTGGGTATCAAATAAAAGAATTTGGTGAGTAGAATGCGAAAAACATGGTGCGGGTAAATAGAGCTGGTCAGAAATCAGCTAATAAGTCGCGCGAGATGCTCTCTCTATTCATGTATTTGAATTGACAAATTTTCAGTAACCTACAAACCGATATTAACTCATGGGTTTTAAAAACTCAATTCTACGTCAGTGCCCGTTCGCAAGAAGCATATGTTTAACTTAAATTGGACTTCGCCAGTGACTTAATTTCTCCTTAAAAGTAAGCTCTACTTAAAATTTTAATCTTGTTTTTCTCGGGTTGGCGCTATCATACCCCAAATACCCCAAACTCTTAATCGATTGACTTCAAACTTCAAATGTGAATTCATAATAATGTATGTAATATAAGAGTGAATTCCGTAGGATGTGTTTTAATTGGTTCATATAACAACTTTTCACTAAAATCGACAGCACTTTTTTAAATCAATATTTTCACAAGACACACAGAACACACACAGTCACAGTCAGTAATTTTTATTAAGTTTCATCTACAATGCCTTACATTAAAAAATAATTCAAAACGGACAAGTGCCGCGTTAGAGAGAGCATCTTTTCTTAAAGAGATTTGAATTTCTCCGCATGGATATGTTTGTTAATCATCGATAAAACGATTTTGCATTTTTATGCTGTTCGTAAAATCATTGAATGCAATGAACTATTTATTTACTTGCAACAACGAGCAATATGTGGCAGTCGTGGCCGAGCGGTTAAGGCGTCTGACTAGAAATCAGATTCCCTCTGGGAGCGTAGGTTCGAATCCTACCGACTGCGGTTACAGGATTAGTCCATCACCAATTCATGTCGTTTTTTTTTTATCTTTCATTTCAGAACTTTTATACCGTGCTCCCGAGCTCTTGCGTCAAGGTCCCGCTTCCTTGGTAATGGGCACTCAAAAGGGCGATTCTTATTCATTTGGTATTGTTTTATATGAAATTCACGTGCGACATGGTCCTTTTGGCGAAACCGGTTTAACTCCCATGAAATGCTTAGAAAAAGTCCTGCATGTTCAAGACAATTTGTATCCTTATCGGCCTTCATTACAGCCTTTGGAAACATCCTTCGATTGTGTACGTGAAATTTTGAAAGAGTGTTGGTCTGAACGGCCAGAGGAGAGACCGGACTTCAAAATCATTCGTGCCAAGCTGAGGCCCTTACGCAAGGGTATGAAACCGAATATTTTTGATAACATGATGGCTATGATGGAAAAATATGCTAATAATTTGGAAGCTTTAGTGGACGAGCGTACCGATCAATTGCAAGAAGAGAAAAAGAAGACTGAAGCTTTGCTATTGGAAATGTTGCCCCGACCAGTGGCAGAGCAACTCAAAAAGGGACACAAAGTTGATCCCGAAAGCTATGAACAGGTTTCAATATACTTTAGCGACATTGTGGGATTTACTGCCATGTCAGCGGAGAGCACTCCGTTACAAGTCGTAGATTTCCTTAATGATTTGTATACGTGCTTTGATTCTATTATCGGGCACTATGATGTTTACAAAGTGGAGACTATAGGCGACGCGTACATGGTCGTCTCGGGATTACCGATACGTAATGGTGACTTACATGCTGCCGAAATAGCTTCTATGTCGCTGCATTTGCTAAATGCAGTGTCCGAATTTAAAATAAGGCATCGTCCGGGCAATAAATTGCTTTTACGCATTGGTATCCATACCGGTCCAGTCTGCGCTGGCGTGGTAGGTCTAAAAATGCCACGATATTGTTTATTTGGTGATACAGTAAACACTGCGTCACGTATGGAATCGAATGGAGTGCCCTTGAAAATTCACTGCAGTAGACAATGCAAAGAGTTGCTAGAGAAATTAGGCGGCTACTATTATCAAGAACGTGGTGTTATACCAATAAAAGGTAAAGGTGAGCAACGAACTTACTGGCTTTTGGGTGAAGATGCCGAAGCACGTAAGAAACGATCGTACGAAAGGTCGCAGCGACGCGGTTCAAAAGCCTTAAACAAATACGTTCAAGGCACTATTAAACAAGAGAAAGAAAAACAACATCAACAACAGCAGCAAGAAAACCATCAAGGAAATGCAAAACGCGAAAGAGAGAAGTCGCAAAAAATATTGGGAGACGAACAACTAGCGCAACAACATTTATCGGTAGCCAATCACTTAGGTATACGTTCGTCTTTGAAAAATAAAAATTTACCACGTAATTCTATGACCAGATCATCGAGTCTAGAATCACCAAAGAAATTACGATTTGCTGCCGGAAATTTGCTGGAGCATCATCGTTATCACAGGTTAGTTTGAAAAGCACAAATGTATAAAAAAAATTATGTATGTATGGGATAATTTTAGTGATGAAGCCTTGCTGGAGGTGATAACCGATACTTATAAAAACGCAATGAGACGCTCTTCAGCCTCTTCGACTTACTCCCGTTATGAAGAATCGAATTTGTCTTGCCACAGTTGGGAAGACTTTAATAACTGCAAACGTCAAAGACGTCCCTCATCGTATCCAACTGCCAATACGCCACTCTTGCTTAATTTAAACGATACTTGAATTATGAAAACAATTTCGAAATAAGCACAAATTACCAAAATAAAAAAATAAAAGATTAAAAGCAAAAATATATTATATATGTAACTTGATAGTTGGATTGTTAAATATCACCTAAAATTAAATGTTTGTGTAGATAAAATAACTATAAATGTGTGTAACAACAAAAATATAGTAAAAACATTTCTCTAGTCTACGGTTTCTAAATGTATTTGAAATGAAAATGTTTACTATTTATTAAATATTAACTTTACATACACATATATATATATTATATATTATAATAATAATAATAATAATAATAATAATAATAGTAATTGCAAAAAGGTCGAGAGTTAAATGTAAAAACCTTGATTTTTAATCGCTGATAAATGTAATCACCGCTAAGAATTTTATACGCGTCTTGAGCGTATATCCTATCAATCTACCATTCATCCTATCCATTCCTATCCATCCATATCCTATCCATTACCAATTTCAAGCGAATACATGAAAATTTTTAAATACTTTATCGTAATCGGTTTGGAACTTTCATTGCATGAATGGGGACAGACAGTGGTAAAATTGATTATAAAAACAATGAATTTATTCGGACTACGTTCCACGCGTAAATAAGCAAATCTATGGTCAACGGAATGAACCTACAGAGAGAGCTTATCATTCACAGTGTAATCCAAGAAAGAGAGTCTTATGGTATTGTTTGCGATATGCAAAGAATCTATGCTGAGAATGCTACCAATTTTACGTTGCGTGAATGACGTGATTTTGATTTGGACGATATGTGATTTCAGCAAAATGATGCAACATATTGCACAATCGATATATTGAGAGAAAAATTCAACGACTTTGTGATCTTCAAAAATGATGACGTCAACTGAGGACCAAGATCATGTGACATGACTTCACTCCAACTTTTTCTTTGGATTTTCCCTTGCTGATGTGTAGTCGTGCATTTACCTTAATATACCACACAGCTTGTATATGGTTAACTAAATACCTTCCTCAGAAGGGTGCAAACTTCTGCGAGGGAGAGAAATGAAATGCCGGGAGAAATGTCATATTGAACTGTCATACTTAATTAAAATAATTTTTTGAACCCGCCATCGAAGGATAGAGGGCCTCCGCTGTTCCCATAAGAAAGCTTGAAAGAGCTTATGAAGTTTATGGATTCTTGTTGAGTACCGAATTTCAAACTGATCTGAGCATATATATCTGTCCGTCTGTCCGTCTATCCGGCTACCCGTTTTTTTATCAATGCAATATCCAAAATAAATTAAAATCAAAACTTTTACTTATTGATCGAAGCAAACTAATCGTCCACGTCATGGTGGAATACCAAAACATATCCCAAATGTCTGGGCAAAGACACGCTATAAGGGTGCGATCAAATCACAACAATTTTTGACATCCCTATATTTCCATTTCCTACTGGTACAGAAAGCGGAGGGATACTGTAGGTGCACGCTTCAACCGATTTGAACCATTTTTGATTTCAAACTGAATGCAAGAACTTTGTCAAATTTGAACTCGACATCTTAATACTTGCGATCAGGAAAATGTTTGCTACGGACATTATGTTGATGCGCAGTCGGACAGCCAGATATGTTAAGATCAAGAAGCTATGTACTTTATAAGGCTTATGAAGATTGCTTCTGGCTTCTCACGCTGATTTCTTGACATTAAGCCGACAAGTAAATCACTTAGGGTGCTAAAGAACTGTCGATTGTTGTGCTACATACATACGTACATACATGAATGTTGAATAAAAGGTCAGAGATCGTCGAGAGCCTTAAAATTTTTAGTAACAACAAGTAGTCATTTACTTGAATAAGCTAGATTTTGAAGCTTTGAAGGCGTGAACCAATTGACAACATACTCAAATAGTTGTGTAAATAATAGAAAATGAACTTTCGTTTCCTGCAGCTGGCGACTGGCAAAAACCAGGCTAACGGATGACGCGATGCATTTTGATAATGGTAACTTGTTTGTAAAAGGGTTTAGGGTCAGTCGAAAGTGAGCCGTGAGATTCGAAGCAAACAATAAGTCTTAGTTTAAATACGACGTGGGCAGAGCTTGCCCGATCGAATCGGATATTGAGATTAAGTTACAGATATCATTTAGATTCGAATCATACGAAGTCATACGTGGACAGAGCTCGCTTATTATAGAAAGTAGTTTCGATAGAATTTAACGAACGAATCGGGCATGAGATTAAGTTACAGTTATCATGTAGATGTTTGCAAAGTCACCTAAATGGATTGAAAAGTTCATAGTTGTGGCGGACTATATTGACTGAGCTTTATGAAAACAAAGCTTCTAGAAGAACGATTAAGAACATTGAAGTTTATCTTTATTGTGCTAATAGTACCGACGCGCCAATCGCCAAACCATTTATTAACTTAACTAAGGGCGTGACGCCAAGAATAAATTCACGTTTCCGTAAAGCGGGAAAAGCCAGCAAATGTTGTTTATTTTCATAAGTAGGCAAGGATAGGAGGAACTAGGGCCCAAATTCCTCAGGGCAAATAGCAAAAATTATTTTTCAATCCTTCACGTATTAAGTCAACATGGCACCTGCAGGAAGGAGACCATACAACTGAGACATATTCAAGTATTGGTCTCAACAAGCGAATAATAAATAGTTCACTGATGCAAATGTTAGCCCTTCATGTATATATTGCTTTATATGTGTACGCCAAAGCCAAAACTTTGGAGGACATTCTATCTATTTGCAATTATATCAGATTTTTCGTCTTGAAGAAAACGCCCGTTTTTCTTTTACTTTTTATATATATTTATTTGCTTCTTGTGCTCATTTTGTTTTTTTTTTGTATTTTTTTTTTTGTTTTTTTTTTCACTTTTTTATGTCTAAAAATATTTATTAAGCTTTCATTGACATTTTTTACGTTTTTTTTTTTATTTGATTTTTCATAAATGATTCAACAAACCGTATCTATTATGTATATACTCTTCTTAATATAATATAAAATGTTTTTAAAATAATTACAACAATTGATTTTCTATTAATTTGATTTATTAAAATTTCATTTACTTTTGTTTAACATAAATTACATATTATTTGTCGTGCAATAAATATAACTATGCTTATGCTTTGTTTTTCATATTTTTCTTTTTGATAACAAACAAGCTTTTTGCGTATATCATCTTATATAAGATTGGATTATATAATTCAATTCCTTTAAATTATTTTCTGTTTTCTGTTTGCTGTTTTATTTAAAGAAAGATGAATAGGAATTATTTTTGCCGATCATCTCTCAGAAATGGGAACTTTTACCTAACATTTTACGCTTGCCATCACTTTGCCTATGAAATTTTCATTTCAATCTTTAGGAACCGATTTCCTAAACATACAATAGGAAATAAAAAGCATCACCTCGTGCATGCAGCCTTCTTTGCGCCCTTTTGGCGTAAAGCCCTTTATGGATAAACGCATTATCCGAAACGATCTGAGATAAAACCAATTTTTACAATATCAAGTTTTTATAGGCCTGTCTGTCGTCTCTCTCTCTCTTCGTACGTCTCATTCATTCGTTCCGATCTGTATCCATGTAATTGAGGCTCAATCTGAGGCTGCTGGTCACAACTTTTACAATATTCTTGATGAAAACTGGAAGAGTGGGCTTGTGTATTGAGAATGGATTGCACCGATTGGATTGCGTTTACGTACTTCGAAAATGTTATTATATGGAAAATAAATTTGTTATACCCTACACCGCTTGTCGTAAAACGGTATATTACGGGTAGTTTAATGTGCGGATGTATGCAACACACAGACGGACCTGAGACAGACCCACCTTTTATTAGAAAATGGTCGATCTGAATCGACCTGAACTTGTCTGTCTGTCTGTCTACTTTAATTTCTTATGCTCAACTTATAGGTCGCATTTTTTGTGCTATTGTGATGAAATTTGGTTTACCTACACGCTTTGGCCCAAGAATGCACGCTATTGAGAATGGTTTGGATCGGACCGCTTTTTCAACTACTTCTCATATAACGTCTTAATTGTATGGTGATGTGGGGTGTTTATTGGCAGGCCGTGCTTCACTATACCCTCTTTACTTGTTAGATTTAAAATTTCTCAAGGAAATGCAGTGCACGCAATATAGCACGAGCGACCATACAGAGCGCATCTGTAAAATATGAATAAGGAGCGACCACATTTGGAATTCGTTCCCATATAAACGATCTTACGGAAAATCAGCCTTACATTGAAACAAGGCGTTAGATTTATAATAATATTTTGTGATGATTTGATTTAAAAAATTACTCTGTAAAATTTTGACCACAATGGTCTACTCTTCGGACCGACCTCCTCCCACATAAAGATTCTCACGAACATGTAGACATTACGTGGCACAACAACATCTAATTTTTGACATTTCATGACGCAAATAGTGGTGTAGAATACTTTATCTTTTGCCTTCAGACGTTTTCTGAATTCTCGACTGACAATTTCTGAATTTCATTTCACAATTCCTGCTCTTCTTTGGATTTTTCGTTTATGCCAACGGATTAATATTTGCGCTTCTTTTTAATGGAAAGAGAAAGAAAATAGATAAAAAAGGAGAAGAGATTCGTTGCAATCCGAGGATTTTGGGACGACTTAAAAATTCAATTCGAAATTATGTGGATGGAAGAGATGAAAGCTGGAAAGATACTTGAAATCGAATAAAAATTTTGAAATATATCTTTAACTTGATTATATAATCGGTCTTTGCGTATGCGTATGCGTATAGAGTGCAAATCACACACTGCAAAATGTTGAATTCAGAGTTGAGAGTTTTTCGTCCCCTCTCCCTGGACTACATAGCTTATGATAGGGTCATAAAGAAATTGCGAAGTAAATTGTAAAGAACATCTGAATGTAATCTAAAAGATTTAATTTAATCTAGTTGTTGTTATTGTATTTTTCTTTTTTCGCCTTTCCATTAATTCATTATATTTTTTTTTTATTTATTTTTTTTCATATTTAAGATATTATTTGTTTTATTGTTGCATAACATATATTTAGGTATAAAAGTAAAATTCTTTTCATTATTTTTCTTCTTTAATATGTATATATATTAACATTTTAGTAAAAAAATCTACAATATAATCAACAATAATTTAACAACAATGTATTCTAAAAGAAACAAAACCTTCTAATAAGTCGCTACAATTGTTTTGTGAGCGTTTTTGTATTCACTTATTAAGCCTTTTTCTTTTTTTTTTTGTTGTTTTTTTTTTATTATTTTTTTAATAATTATTATTATGTGTATATGTTTGCTTATAGAAATATGTGTGTTGCAAAATGTGAATTCCTTTGAACTTCCTTTTAATTGCAAAGAAATTCTAAATAGAAATTTCTTTTTGAGTAACATACAAATAGTCGAACGAGAGCACACGATTGGTGATAGGAAAAAGTAACGCAATACTCCCAACCATAAAAGTCTGCGTACAATCGTTTCGTGTTTCCTTTATTTTCTAATCAATCTTCGACTAAACTTATATAATGTCCAAGTACGCACAAAAGCGTTGCCCACATCACTTCACCTGATCCAGTCATTCATTCATTTTCGGAATAATGTACCGAAAATTATACATAATTTTTATGTAAATGCATAATTTTGATGAAAGCCCCCATATAGGGGAATTTTAACTAATATGGTCCAAATTTAGCAAACTTAATTTAACTTGTCAAAGAGTTACACATTAGGTCACAAATTAGGCTTTGTCGCCTACGCCTATATGATCCAAGTTCCCGATTGTTAACTCACTAAGGACAAGTTTTCAATATAAATTAATTGAAATTAGACCGTTTTGGCACGTGAAGGCTTATTTTTCATTACAATCCTACCCTGTACGGGTGGGGGATTCAAATAATGGACGTACAAGTCCGAGTGAGTTTAATTTTTATGTCAAATAATTTTATATGAAAGAACTTCACCCAGGTACCATTGAAAATTAGTCCTTTTCATCATGTAAAGGCTCTGTATCCATAGAAACCCATTTTTTTTTTCGTTCGCAACAGTGATCCGATCCGAATCATTTTCAATAAAATTCGCCCTTGGACCAAAAGACGTCATTGTACCGAATTTCATCGAATAAGTTAGAAACGTGCGATCTATCGAATGAACATGGACAGACATCAAGCTTAGGGTATAGTCGGTATAATAAAAGGTGAGTCTATCTCAAGTCCTTCTGACCGCATAAACTTAATAAGTCCTTGTGCACCAATTGATGTACAAGGCATGAAAGTTGTTATTAGATTCCTAACGCCAACTATCCAACCAAGTTATTGTGTCGTTATTTGACATTTTCCCAGGGCCCAAGCTATGACTGCACTCTTATATAACTCGTGTCAAGATCATTTGTTAAGAGACGTAATTCCAAAATGGTTAAAAAATCTGCTAAATAAAAGACAAAACACTTTTTTAAAATCGTTATTGAGCCCTTAGGTAATTTGATCTTGAAAGAAAGCAAAACAGCAGACGAATAAAGATTAACATGAGATATATATATGGATGACATGCACTTGAGTATTTATTATGTGAACGCTAAATGTGGCTGAATCGATAAAGAATCTCATTTCGCATACGAACATTGCATACGTGAATAATGCCGATCTGGCCAGGAATTGCTTTTTCCCTCATCTCGAATACTTTACATTATCATCAGTGAGAATTGAAATTGATGACAACATCTTAGGAAAGTATTTGTACAGATGTGGGTCGTTGTATGAAAATATTTTTTTAACATGCAAAAGAGAAAAGTTTCCAAGTAAAAGAATGTAAGCATTAGATGGGTTTCGCGAAATGCTTGTGCGGGAAAATGAATTTCCAGAATTAATTTCTCGCTTTGAATGGCCAGTGTCTGATCGGATCAAATTGTTCGATTTGCTGCTTCATAGTGCTAACGTATCATCCATCCATAAATTGTCTGCGAAAACATTTGCATGTTTAGTCGGGGTTCGCTGGTTACATAACGATAATTGATGGATACGCAGACTTTTTTCATACCGAAGAGGAAAAATCATGAAAGCTTTTAGTTGCGTAATAGCAATAATTAAGCTTTTACGTTTTTACGGGATTCTCGTGTTCTTGTTGTAATACGCAACAATTGTTTTTTTTTTTTTTTTTTTTTTTTTTTTTTTTTTTTTTTGCATTTGATCTGTTAGTAACATGCTCTCTGCGTATTTGCACACATAATAATAATTTATTGCGATACTTTACTCTCGATAAGGTACAAGCGGAGTCGTTTTTCATTAAATGTATATTTTTTTAAGATATTTCGCATCCTTTAATGAGCGAAATTAAAAACAAAAACTTACGATAATAGTTTTGTGCATCTTAGCGTTAGAGCAGGTAGTGTTTGCAAGTGTTAGACACTGTGTAGAGCTTAAGTTAATTTCTTTTCTTTTTTATAGAGACATAAATATTTTAAATAAATTTAATTTAGAGAGTAGAAAAGAGAGATTTTTGTTTTTTTTTTTTTAGTTTAAAGTTTTTCTTCATTTCAAATTGTTCCATATTTGCTTTTCTTTTTTTTTTAGGTTCAATTTTTTCATATTTTTTAAAATTTTTTTTTTTTTTTTTTTTGCTAGCTTTTTGATTTTAGATCTAAAGGCGTTTATTGAGCTAAAGTCTGAATTTTTTGTTCACGAGTGATTTAAAAAAATATTAATTGCTTTTCAAGTTTCGATTTTATGTAAATCGTTTTTAACTTTGGCTTAACTTTGCTCCCTAGGCTTTTTTAAGGTTTGCTTTTTAAATTCGAAAGCTTATTAATTAATTTATTATTATTGTAGATTATATGGAGAAGAAAGGGAGGCGAACAGCAGGAATGAGATTTTTCAATACTTTTTCTCTTCTTAACAAATTAATTTAAGAAATGCATTATTTTGATTAAATAATAAAAATGCTTTAGACAGATTTTATTTGTGTAACAGTCAATTGCCTTTTCGTTGCCGCCCAATTATTTCATCTTTGTTTTTTCACTAAACTGGCAGATCTTTAAGAAGTCGCTTCGTTAGAGACTCACATTCATGTTTATTTATTTGACATTTATTTACCTTCGCACACCATGTCTAGGGCTGACAGGTGGAGTTCGGGCTGGTGACGCCGGAGCAGAACTGCCTGCCGAACCTCGAGATGAGGCCAATGATAGGGTAGATGTACGCGGTGCTGAGCAACCCAGATATATAGCAGACCCTCTGTCGCTGTCCCGTAAATCTACACGTGAGGATGGCACCGAACCTGTAATGTCATTATATATATGTTTTGAATAACTGAATATTACATAAAATGAGTTGCCATTCTTTTAAATAATCTCATGCTTTTCACAAATTTTCTCCCTTTTAATTTGTTTTAGGCTTCTAACCTGTGTAGGAATATAAACCGGCCGGACTACTACGTGGACGTACTCCTAAACCGCTTACCGTACTGGCACTGCGCTGCAAACTACCGTTTATCGGTTCTTCGGCCCTCTTGGCAGTTCTATCTACCGCAGTCACGTTGGTTATGTTACCAGTCAAACGACTACCAGCGCTACCGCCACGTGGAGAACGACTCGAACTTCTGGTGGGAGATTTTAATTGCTGTTGCTGCTGCTGTTGTTGTTGCTGTTGCTGTTGTTGTTGTACTTGTAAACGTTGCTGTTGTTGTTGTTGTTGTTGCTCTAATCGAGCAGCCTCAATGGCCGCAGCATACTCAGCCGCTTCTGAGGAGGTGGTCGGACTAAGGTGGGCCTCTTCGTCTTCAGGTATCCTCTCGCCAAGCGATCGACGTGAACCGCCCGCTTGGCTGCAACCACTATGTTTCGGAGATGTAGGACATGATTGGGCGGTGGTTATGCCACCGGCCGCAGATTGGGGTTTTAAACGCGAACGTGTCGAAGCAGAAGAGGGCCGACGGCGGAAAAGGCCCTTGGTGGGGTCCATATTGCAAACACCTATATCAAAATGCACTTTAGTTCGAAAGAATCATAGACAAAATTTTAATGAAATGCAATACTGATTAATAATCATCACCGGCGCTTAAAAAGCGAACGTGACTCTTTATTTAAAATGTTTTTACGATTTATGATAATACGATATATGTAAATGTGATAGATGATAAATAATAATTTCAATTTTAAAAACTCATTGTTCTTGTCTTCTTGGAGTTAAGGGCTTATATAATTTAACATTGGGCATTAGAATTTCACCATCGTCATCTTCTTCGCTTGTTGTCTCATAGTCTAGTTCATTGTGGCTCTTTGACTTTCTAACCTCACCCTTATCAATATTTTTATAAATTTCCTCTTCACTTTCACTGTCAATCTGTGTCTTATTTTCTTTATCAACTTCTTTATCTGTAATAAGTTCGTTTTTATTTTCCGTAATAGTCTCTGTCGTCGCCTCATCCTTTTTCTTATTTTTTATCGATTTCCGTTTAGCAGTTTTCCATTGTTCCACCGCAAACGACAACGTATAACTTATACTTCGTCGAGGAACTTCATCACTATCGTTACTCTGAACTCTCATTTCTTCGTTTTGAGGCGCTTCCTTGACATCGGTTATTTGCGTACCTGTGGGACATTTTTCACCCTTGGCACAATTGCCTTCGCAGATGTCCTTATTTTGTAACAACTCTTCGTAGTTATCCAAAGCAGTCATACATTTCGTACGGTCTAGTTGCTCTAAAGCTGTTGAAGGAAAACGCTCTCTTAGGCGCCTTCGTTCCTCGGCCAAGCGATACATTTCGAATTCTTGCAGTTGCGTTTGAAATCCAATATTCGGGTTGGCTACGGCTCGTCCGGCACGCACTACTTTCAACGCATCTTTCCAACTAAGATTTGTTGCAGTCATTATATAAGCCACTGCTACAGTGACCGAACGTGACATACCGGCTAGGCAGTGTATCAAGACATTACCCTCACGTAATCTAGCCGCATGTATGAAATCGTTGCACACGGTAAAATACTGCGATAGATTCTGATCGGGCGTATCTGCGGCCATCACACACAGATAGTGTTTGTCCTATAAAAAGAAGAATTGATAGTAAAAATTGCTTGTAATGGAATCGTTCAAGTTTACCGGCAATAACCGTCTCGGACTGTCATGTATTGCCACTATGTGAGTGATTTGAAATTTATCCAATTGTTGCGTATCCTTCGAATCACGATAATTGCCTACATACAAGCCGGGCAATACCTAAAAATGTGCAAAAACAAATAAGTTTAAGTGAAGTTTATTCAATTTGCTGCAGTTATTCAAGTCCACATCATGCCTCAGTCATTAACCAGTCCATTTGAAAAAGGAAAAATTCGCTTAGATTAGATTAATTATATAATTATATATAATAAATAAGTAAGAGCTTGTCAGTCAGTCATAGTTATTGTTGTTTACATGTTTCACCTTTTTGACGGATAGTACGCCTTGTTCCTGTACACAGGCTGTACTTTAATGATATAATTATTATATCTTCAATAAGGTGCATAAGCTGGCTGTTGTATATAAAATATTGTCTCAGACATGCGGCGCACAAACACTTTGTCTACCCAGCTTTAGTAATCTACCTTTGAACAAATAATACTTTACATGAATACGCAGTCCTTTCTTAAGACTAGAATTCTGAAATTTTCTCGATTGTCGTAAGTTAAAGTTTTCCTCTTTTTTCTCTTATTTTCTTCCATTTCCTATGGTTACCAAAAATTTTCACATGTAATACTGAAATTACTTACAAAATACTGCAGTTTTTTTTTTTTTTTTTTTGTGAACTATGGATAGAAGAAGCGTATTAAGCACAGCTTGCGATCTGCTCAAACTGCGTCTTTATTGAAAGGAAAAATGCACGTTTCACACAAAAATAAAAAACAAATACAAGGTGAAAAGGAAAAAAATGAAAATGAATGATTACCTATTTCACTTCGTTCACTTTCATTACCAATGCATAACTAATTCATTTGAAATTAAAAATTCGATATATTGTTAAAGTTCTCTCATTGCAGAGAAATTCTTGTTTTCTGACATGCAATTGTCAGTGAGTAGATTATTGAGAAGTGTCTGTGAAACGCATCGGTTATAATTTGCATAGTCTTCTGTCGAATTAAACGGACTCAGCGCCTGTCTAAGTGAATAGGAATGCTTGGTTCATTGTTAGAAAACTTACATATATAAATAATTAATCTCTCCACAATTGAGAGCACAATAAGTTAAGGGGAATAAGGGCGCACGTCTACACAAAGTCAATATATTCTAGACGCAATCGCTCTTAGGCGAACGAATTTTTACTGATGGCCCCCTAACATACAATTACGTGAAATTTGTTTGGAAATATTGTCATGCAGTGGTAAGCTTTTGAAGAAAATATGATGACTGCACCATATTTGGTTTCTTATAGATACTGTGAGGAGCCAAAGTCGTCCCTCGTTTTGGCCTCACAGGTTCTTTGTCTCTGAGGGGGGAGTGCTAAACTAAATTAGATTAAGAATTAGGATTAAGTAAAGGAATGAGAACGAAGGGAATCAGAACAAGGTGAGAATAATTGGCTTAAGTAAGGAGAGTTACGTAACTAATTCTCTATAAGAGAGTTAAGATCTAGTTTTAAGAAAGAACGCTCTGAACTGGCAAAGTGAACAGACGAATTATTTTATTGTAAGCAAAGTAAGAAAAATGAAATAAGTAAAGAACTTCTGAAAGTCAAACGATAGCTGAAACATTCAAAGAAAACGTAAAATTGTTGTGAAACAAAGCCCGGTGCCGGGCAAAAGTTATCACAGTAATTTTAGTTTTCCGTGTATTCTGGGTGCGTTAATAGGCGGTCCATGGCCATTTATATGAAATATGAGTGGATGTAGGCAACACCAAGGAAGACTTAAGATAGACCCAAATTTTATTATACCGATCGATTCAGAATCATTTTCTGAATCAATTTAATCCTTTCCGTCCAGCTGTCCGCCTTCTTTTCATGTCTTCAATTTACAGGCTCTAATTTTTAAGATATTTGAGATTAAATTTAGTACAGTGGCGTGTTTTGGCTCAAGGCCGAACACTATTGAAAGTGATTGGTCGGACGACTTCTTCGACTACTTGCCGTATAAGGCCTTACTTGAAAAGTCCTGATATGAATAACTGGACGGTGATGTATGGCATTTAATGGTGGGCCGTTTTTTCTTTATTTGTTTAACAGACTCCTCTAGTTCAATGCAAACGTACACGCGCCAAATCTCAACTTTCTGTGGCGACATGTGCAATGGCCTTTAGCCAAAACAACAGATTCATGTCACCCGCATTTTATGGTATTTGAAATTTTTTGAATGCAACTAAAAGTGATTAAATAAGTTTTCGAAACATTTTATACTTCTTAGGAAGCTTTTTGGAACTCAAAAACTGGAAATCTCCTTTTTGCTTGTTTCTAGTGCTGCAAATCAATCTAATCTTTTTTTTTTGCAGACCGAGCAGTGGTTGTGGCATATGTGAGTTGATTTGTGTTTCCCCTTCCCACTGAAATCACATTTTTTACGTCACAGCTTTGTATAGGAAAGCAATTTTGATCTTAAATTTTCTTATGCCCCCTAGCGTCAAATGTTCTCAATACGTTTGCAATATCGAAAAGCTTGGGAAACCTCACAAAGTGTATATATTCTAGTGATCAGCATCGAATGCAAAATCGATTTAAGCATGCGCGTCTGTCCATATTTCCGTCTGTGTACAGTCTCTCGATCGCCTCAAGTTTGGCAGAAACATTGCAAGTTCTTACGAACAGATTGGTATTGAAAGACGGGCCAGCCGAATACAATTTTTGCACTTGTCTATTCTTCTGCTTAGGCTATGTTCCAAAGTTGAATTATTGACAAGATCCATACCAGATGCAACAAAGGATTTGTGACGATATTTCACTAAAATTCGCACAAGTTTTTCCTAAAGGTTAAAAGAAATATATTAAGCTAAAAATGCGTGCTTTTGTGCGATCGTTACGGAACTGTTGGCATTTCTCTGCGCGGAGCACTGAACAAATTGATGTGCACAAGCCTTTCCCGAAATCAACCTTATGCCATTAAGAGGGTTTTACAGGGAGTGAAACAAATGGTAGAGCTTTCCCAATTTCCAGCGAGTCGTTAAAGAGATTTTGGTGATAGAAGACAACAAGGCAAGTTAATCAATTTTGGACGCTGTAGATCAATGACGCGATATAATCGTATCAATCGTTGTTAATAGTAGTGAATGAACTATTTTGAAGCTCTGGGAGCAGGATCCTCCTCGAATCTAACCAAATACAAAGCGTTAATCTATGCGGCATTACGTCAGACTATGCTAGGGTTTTTGCAGTATTCTAAGCATCCTAAGCCGCGATGTTTTTCACACATCACTGTCGTATGTAAACCATTTCTCATCGTTACCAATCTCGTCCATGAACGTTTTTACTCTTAATTCGCATGATACCTAAATATATTCTTCTTTTTTATATCCATTGCCGATGGACGGATGTTCAGAGACCCTTTTAAAATATATATTCTCCCCGTATATCCCGTTTGTTCTTCTATTAATTTGCAAATTCTCCTTTACAGCTTAGTATTGAAAATGAACTAAATTATTGAAAGGACCCTCCCACGGTACAACATAAAGTGAGAACACTACACACGAATATTATGCTAAAAGAGACAAAAAAAGTGAAAGAATTAAACTCGAGCTCGATTTTTTCTATTTTCAAATAAAAGTTTTTTTCGCATAGACATGTGGGCAGTGCAGGCCTGTCCTTGAAAAGTTATAGAGTTATAGAGCTATACCGAGCTATAAAACACAAAAAAAGGAAACCAAAGACCAACAAGAGTACGTTTGGTTTGGTGAAAGTTTACAAATGTGCTTAAGAAACTCTGTATTTATAATTATTTTCAGAGTAACCACTGCACACTACATATAGTAACCACTGCATACTATATATAGGGCCCTAGTCTCAGTAATTTTGTTAACCGACCGAGCAGATCGAGCAAATTTAGTTCAGAATTTTACTTTTGTCGAGACAGTTGCAAGCAAAACGCCATACTTTAACGCACCGGCATCGGCTGGTAGGTTGAGAATGATATTCCGATGAAGTTATTAATTAAATAATTAAATTATAGTGAAGTTTCAAGCACAATAAGTAAAATAAAAGGAAACATAATTAGAGGCTGCTTACCTTGTTCATGCCATTTCCCATGTTGCCAAGCGCTTCAAGTTCAAGCTAAACTTAAAATTTTATAAAATTCCAATCAATCCTCTAAAATTCCTTCCATAAATGTGACAAAGATCTGCAATAAAATAACCATAAAAGCCCTTTTCTTTATAGATGAGACATAAGTATATACAGAGGAAAATATGTCTTTGAGATGAATATCGTGAACAAATACGATTTAGTATAAAAATGCAAAAATTATATTTATGTAGACGTCCTTAGGTTACATAAGATAGACTTCATTTTCAACTACGGCAAAAGCATACGTATGTAACCGTTTTAAAATCCTTGAGTTTCATTTTTCTTTTACACAAGAGAAAGAATATAATCGAAATTTAATAGTTTTATTTAAATCGATAACAAAAACAATTTGAAATGCTTTGACGACAAACGTAGGTACGGGCCGGTGGGCGGATCTATACGCTTTGCTTTCAAATTATATTTACAAAAGATCCACTTGGCTTTTATGACATCATTTGCAAACTGTATTGGTACACACATCTGTATGGCGCCTTATTTGTTTTTGTAGTAAACGTGCAATAGTTTACCGCATTTTTGGTATGCGACACCAATTGCTTTACAAGGTATATTAAGTTAGTGCGGTCACATGTGCAACACTGAGAACAACATGAGATAGACTCAACTTTTCCAATACCCATTCAACTTTTCCAATAAATATATTGTAGAGGTACTTTTGAAAGGAGATTTAATCATTTCCCAGACAATAATCACTATCATTACTATCACACACACACACACACACACAAACACACACACACACACTCACCTCTGCATCAGTCATAAAATTACTCTCCTTATCGCTCGACTATATCGGACAAAGTGCCTGCGTAACACTCGTGAAAAGTCAGTTCGTTACGCAACTTAGAATAGCCACCAGTAACCAGCAAGGTCAAGATCAAGTTGCATTTTCCTACATATGCATGCGTTCGAATATTTCGGGTTTAGCTGGATGGCATTCCGAAAGTGTGGATAGTCCAAAAGCAAGAGTACACGGAATATAAAAATCAATTTCTTTTTTTTGTACTCTGACTATGCGGACACGCCACAATTTCAAAAGAAGAAGATTGGATCTCGATCCAGTCGTTCGGAAAACAGAAAAATCGGTAGCATATATGTATGTATATTCCTTATGTTTCGTAAGACACTATTATCCCATTATTTATTTCAGAGATTCTTTTTCCTTTTAACACCGGCTAGTGATGTGTATTACGAAATGCGCTCCAAGCGGTAAATATCTTCTATGTTATTGTTGGTTTTGGTTTTTGTTTTTGTTTTTCTTCTCTTTCGTTTTGTGTTTTCATATAAGAAGTCGAGAGCAAACGTTACAATCAATATTTAATCTTAAGATGAAGAAGCCGATGACAAAAGTTTTCCGGCCTGATTATATTTTTTATCCAGTTAGTAGGCAAGCATTTCAATAAACGAGCTGGCATTAGGTGAATGTGCATATAATTTATTTTTAAGCTGAAATGTATGCAGTGTTCATCCGCTATTGTTACAGTTATTGTCGTTGCTATTTAACTTTAGTTTTAGTATTTTCTTTTTGTCTCTCTTCAAGCTATCATTGTCGTTATAATCTTTTTTTTCTGCTGTATTTGCTAGGCTTACTATTGTATTTTATTTCATGTATGCAGCCAACTAACCAACAATCAACAGTTAGTTGTTGACTGTTAAGGCTTAAGGCTTTTCAACTCATTTCTCATTTGCCTCATTTTAGGCGATTTTCATTCTTTCTTCTATTTACCTGACGTTCATATATTACACGAGTGCATATATATATGAAATTAAGCATTTTCAAGGACACTTTCTTCTTGAGAATAATAAAAAGAGATCGCTTTCTAATGAATTGTTGGAAATAAATTTTAATATGTAACATTCGTATAAACTCACGTTTCGCACTGCTTATGTATTAAATTAACACAAACAGTCATTGTTTTGCTTTGTTGAAGCTACTCAGTTACTTTTTAAAGTGCTTAAGCAGCGTCTGACAATTTCTTTCTTTCTTTTTTCTTTTTTTTTAATTACATGCTAAACGACCTTGTATTAACTTTATCTTTTTGCTTCCAACATGAACTCGTGCGTAATCAAAATGTCTTCAAGCGAACACTGACCACTTGTTAGTTATCTCCTTAATTAAAGTGAACGAATAGTTTATACCGTTCAAGATATTAGATTATGATGTAGTAGTGAAATAGTTAAAAAATATAAAGCTTCATTCTTCAATAAAGCGCGGCAATAACTGTCTACCATTTTGCTTCTAAGAATAACTCTGAAGGCTATATACACATATATATATATATTGGGACAAGCCTAGGATGCCTGGACACCCATCTGCAGTAACATTTTTTATAATGATAGGGTATCAATGTTTTCGCGCGACATTGCCGTCGTGCTAGTGAGCGGATGATGTCCATTTTCAAATGCGGTCGGTCCATGGTATTCGTGGTCCATCCGAGATGTATTACGTTAGCCGCTTTCCAAACTTTCTATTACACATTTTTCCATGATAGCGTTTTAAAACAGATTTTAGATAAGCAAAACGATGGCTGGACAGTAGGACTGACATAGAGATATAGTTACATCAATTTACGGTGTCATACATATCAGGAATATATTAATTATAAAATACTTTAGCGGTCCTTGAATTCAGAATTTGTGCTACGATTACATATAGTTGCTATAGTGTGTGTAAGACTATGACCGGGCATCAACATCTGAAAATTGACTTGTCAAACAATTTGATAATTAAGAGTGTAGTGTGAAACAATATCTTATATAAATTTTTATTCAAAATAATTCAAAGTGAATGCGTTTGTAGATGAGACTAGAATCGTATACGATTTATATTCATTTTTATATTGCATTTAGCAAACAAAGCGAGAGCATAATGTTTTTGAAGTTGTTGTGCGGTGTACACAACCGGAACGGTTAGAAGACTCGAGTTAATAGTTTGTAGTCATCACGGTTGACAAGCGTCTTGATGATTCCCGTGATAAAACACACATTCTTCCTTTTCTTTTTTTTTTTTTTGATTTTTTTTTTGCGTACTTTCTTTTGTAGTCTAAGGATTTTATTACAGACGGTTGTCCCATCAATTACTGATAAAACCAGAGTTAGGCAGTAATTAAATTTTCGTTGTTGGTGTTTATTTTTTCTCGCTAATGCTAGTAAGGACTTGAAAGTTTAACAAGCCGGAAATTTTACATGGCAGAAAGTAGGAAATATATTCATTGGGTGAACTTTTACTGTTCACATATTTACACACACATGCAGTCTTTATTGATTGATGCGATGTGAAAACAAGCAACATAAAAACTTACTTAAAAAAAAAAAAAAATCGAAATTTTAATACCGCTCACTAGTTCGTACACAATATTTGACTCCAAGCAAGACATACATGTGTATATACAACAAATGTTTATTGTATATATGTAATGCTGTGAACAAAAAATAAGGTGAACTTTTCATTTAGACTTGAAATCGTTGAATGGTTTTTGTCTTTGACATCTATGTAGAGTGTCATGTCGATATATTCAAGAGCTGCAGAATCACACGTCCTTTTGCAAAACATACAAAAGTTATCATGTCACTGACGCAATGATTTCTGATTATAAGGGCGGCATAAAGCGCATATGACACGGAAATAACTGACCAATCGAGCGAATGCGTCTATGCGGAAGTCGTTCAAAAATCGAGGTCATGTTGACTTCACTTAACTTCAATTGTGGTGTTCGCGATGTTGTGCATTATGACTGCCTTCCTTCAAGAAGACTAAGTCAACATTTTTTCATTTTATAAAATTTATAAAACTCTCTCGTTTTTTAATCACAAAGCATTATTAAATTGTAAGATATTGCATATATAATTTAATAGCAGCGTTTATTAAATTCAATATTAAAACAAATCTTAAAGCTTAGGTTCAATGGTAGCTCTACGGTTTTCAGTCCGTTATTTAGGAAAAAAATTATGAGTTTTTATGGCATTTGCTGGCGGTTCCATGGGAAAATTTCCTTCATCTTTAAACTTAATCGGGATAAGAAAAATTATCAGAGTGAATTACAACCTTCTAGGCAAAAAAGTGTAGTAATCAGAGATCAAGATCATCAAATCGACTGCACTTTGAACACTGACCGAGAAGATATAAATTTTAAATGCTTTATGTAGCGGGGACTGTATTTGTATAAACATTTGACAAGAGATACCGGTTCAATTTGTTGTTGTTGTCGGTTGTTGTTGTTATTGTCAAACTCCTTATAGAATTCCCAATAAAAAAATTTATTAAACTGCTTCTAGAATTTGTACGTAGGACTAAAGCAATTGTGAACAATTTATTCGACACTTGTAAGTGATGCCGTGTAACATTTTGCTTTATGAGTAAAGACAGACATTAGCGAGAATTTTCTTGGAAGCCCTTCTTTACTTTCACTTCTTTCAGCAATCATTTTACGGCATCTTGCGGATGATGTTTTTGTCCCGTTCTATATAGAACTCACAAAACAACTTCAGTTCATATATATATACATGTATATATATATATATATATAGATACCGTATGTTTTACGACAATGAAGGCAAGTTCGAAAAACTATATCCTGGACAAGTTCAAGATATAGCAAAATAATCATAAATCTTCCAACTTAAGTTGTAATGCATATGAAATGCTCATATGAAATGTGGCAGCTTTACTGATAGAACTGCAGGTGTTCTATCTGATTGTCCGAAAGGTCTTTGTTGGTTGTACCAGAAATTGAGGCAGAAATATGCCACATTTTGCAAACCATAAACTCGCAAATATATCGAGATCTATTTAATTGATTAAAGATGGTTGAAAAGTCCGTCTGAAGATTCGGCAGAGATGCAGAAGTCATAGCGTGATGTGGCTTGTGGTTTCTCCTCTTCTGCATTAAATTGTGTTTCGTTTCCTCCCCTAACCATTCCTCTGGTAGTTGTAGCGTCTTCTCCCTAACCCTGACATTCGTCCCACTCATATATATTTAAGACTTGAAATCCCCTCATTTTCACACATAATTAGAAAAATTTCTTCACATATCCCCTAATCCAGATCGTATTTCTCATGTTCTTCCCTTTGCAAGAATGATCCATCCTGCTCACCCGGTTCCAATGCCAATATTTCTATTTTGACTAAAATTGTTTCAGAAAGCCCAGCACATAACAGAAAGTGTTATTTGACAGCAAAAGCACCTAAGCTTGATTTAAGTCGTGATCGCGGTTTTGAAATGTCTAAGACGCAACCTCGAGCTAAATCGCATTTTAAAGTCTCGGTATCAGTTGAATCCGTTGATGCTCCCCTCAATCAAGCATCGTCGCCACCAGATCCCTGAATAAAAGAATTTATTCCAAATCAAAGGCTTTGCAACACTAATATGACCTGAATAACCTGAATCTCTCCAATCACTCACTATATTATATCAAAAGGTGTAAGACCATTAGGCGTGTGTAGGTAGATAATGTGATAAAATTGATATTTTTCTATCCTCATTTTCTGATCAACTATGCTCAACCATTTCTGTATCCGTCCCTGTCGGACAACGTTCGCGGCTTGCGTTGCAATTGGATTTGACCGGTGAAAAAATTAAACACACATACTTTTAACTGTTTCAAGATATTCAGAAAGGCGCCGTCGGATGGTAAGCCCACTTGATTTTCACACGAAGTTATGTATGAGTCTTCTTTTTACTTAAATGAATAAGTGAAAAACCATTTAATAATTACATAAAAAACCATTGGTCTTTTATGTAATGAAAGCAAAATGTGAAAAGAACGCTCTGGCCGCAAATCGTTACTTATTTTATTTTTATTTTTATGTAGAATCTATAAGCATAGCAAGCAAAACGAAACTCTTTTGTTGGCAGTTGAAAGAAATGCCGGAAGAGAGGAAGGAAAGCAATGAATCGGCAACAACGTCTAATAATATTCCTTTTTAATATAGTAACGATGCAAATGAGATCGTAAGTACACATCAAACACGTTTGAAAACTAGTTTATAGACAAAGTGCGAAAGAAAAGATGGCATTGAAAAGACAATTGAATAAAACGTAAAACACATTTATAGAGACATTATAAATAATCATATTAGCACCAAACGTAAGCAAATTATACGTAAGTGATGATGATGCCTGATACCGTGAAGTGTTTTTCTAATCATGAATATATATATATATATATATAGTATAACTAAAGCGTCGACTTTTTACCTATCCATAGTAATCTTTCTCTATTTTAAGTGGTTATAATAAGTCATACATTGATGCACGCAAGAGGAGCGCATGAAAAAATATCTTTTTTTCAAGCTTCCAATTAGTCACAAGGCAATGTATGATGATGATCAGAGCTTCTTAAAGTGCTTCTAAAAGCTAAACACTTCTACACACTTTAATAAATTCGAAATTTTCATTCACTTGAGTTCATATCACCCGATGCTGAATTTAAAATACATGAGAAATCAAAGTTCGTTTCCGTATTCCGAGGCTAATTGGACGGACGGACGAGTTAGGGTGGTTAATAAAGAAAAAAAAAAACCGTCTTATTCATAACATCAACGTATATCACTTACAGAGTTCTGGCTACAAAAATGACTGATAGCTTTGTTGGTAGAAATTTTTTAACTCGCTATGAAAAGAAGGGCTATTCTAGACTTACGACTCTTTGGAGCATTCAGAAAAATACCTTAAAGATATGTCAGATTTTTTCATATATCCGACGATCACATGTCATGCAGTTCAACTGCTTGTAAAATTTAACCCAAAAGTTAGAGCTTAATATCAATGTATTTTGACTTGAAACCTATAAGGAAATTTTTTAAATAACATAACGTCTTGCTTGAACAGGTTCTTGATATTGTGGCTTCGTGGAAAGTAGAGAATATTGTTAAGCCTTGCTTATAGATACATCACAAACCCCACAAATGCCTTATAGAAAAAGTTAAACTGTACTTATCTAACAGCACTTATACTAAGTTGCATAGTTCACTCTTCAGACCCTACCTTTGTAATACGCACCAACGACTGTTGGAGAAAAATCTTAACCAAATTTCCGCAACGAAGCACATATGAACCTGTTTCACATTTACTGTGTACGACAGATATCACCTATCAACTCAATCCACTACTGATACCGCCATTCAGCGCAATCATGTTAATCCCATGACAATGTCGTCATATAAACAAAACGACATCTACATCCTTGGAAAAATCGCTCGACAAGTACAAGATAATAGTAAGCCCATCTATGTACGCGCATGGAACTTTCACTTTAAGAGGGGGAATCCATCTCTCTGTTACTATCTGTAATGCTAGAAAATATGCACATGTGTAATATGCTGGAATCCGTTTAGCCTAAGACATGTCATACGCAGGACATTAACGACTTCATAATGCGAATTAGTACAAAGTGTGTATACATTTGCTAGCCCCCTCCCCGTATGTGCAATTTCAATAGGAGCAGAACATAACCCTCTCAGAAGAAGCGGGAAAAAAGTTTCTCTCATAGCAAACCGAGCAGGATAGTATGCACACGGACCGCTACAAACCGTAGAAGATCGAAGCGGCGTGCCAATGACCTTTCGGAAAACAATAAGACTCATAAGACTTTAATACGCTTTCTTCTTCTTCGCATGTTTAGAAAGGAAGAAAGAGAAGAAAGAAAGTTGAGAATTGCGGGCGCCAAAAATTCATCGTAAGATGTAAATAAAAGTTCCTTTTCTTCTTCTTTTCAACTTTTTGCTACTCGTTGTGATTAAATAGTTAAAAAAATCTCCAATAACTATTATTCTGTGTAGTATAACAAGCGTGTATTGTATCTGTATTCAACAATTCAAGCTTTCAAACGACTACTCTTAAGGCCATGAAAACGATACAGTGCACTTGCTGGTATGCACTTAAAAGTCTCTAGAGATTAGTTTCAACGTCGAATGCATACAATTTTCAATTGTTTATAAATTCAATTTACTCGATATCAGTACTAAGCACATAGCCGTATATCTATCTCCCCCACGTCTCTATCTCTTTCTTTACTTTTTGTTTTTTTCTTGTCTAAATATAAGCACTGAAGATGCTAGGACTAGTAAAAATTAAATAAGGTACGGAAAAGCTAAATTTGCAAACGGCAAGGTAAGGTTGACATGAAGAACATGAAAGATCGACACTTTTAACATTTTTATGACACCATTCCTCTGCCTATATCTATATCTATATGCATATAGATGGCCAAGTGTCAACACTCATTCTCATTTTCATTTTCATTTTCATTACGCATACCCGATGTTGTGCATATGAAAAAATGTGCATTCCCTTATGTGCCCATGTATGCATGCATACGTTTATAGAGAGAGAGAGAGAGAGAGATAAGTGCATGAATATCTTACTTACTCGTAATTTTTGTTGTAATCAAAGGAGGAGGAAAAAGTATCACAATTATTTTTCCAACAAACTGACAGCACTTCTCTACAATTTGTTAACATTTACATTTATTTCTGTGCATTCCTTTATGTCAATTGTTGTTGGTTTGTTGTTTCTGTTCGTTTTGTTGTTGCCATTATAGTTGCAGTTGTATTCAACACAAAAAAAAAAATTCAAAATAAATCTTCTGTGGCATTTATGAAACGTGTGAATGTGCCAGAGAAAGCCCTCCAGGTATTGCCATTTTTCTGCTAAATGTGTTTCAGAGCATGTTTATCGTTTTGTTATGAAATTAACGCCGACTCTGTTATAAATTATTAACAAAAACAAACAAAGCAAAAGTATTACGTATATTTATGATAGTGAATATATATATATATATATATATATACATATATAGTGAATATCTATATAATATATAGATAGATAGATATATATATATATATATATATATATATACATATATAGTGAATATACTATATAATATATAGATAGATAGATATATATATATATATATATATATACATACTATATTTAATTGATGAGCGCCGATTATGAAAATTAAATTAAAAACAATATTACTTTTCAGTGTTCATCATAAAAAAAATAGAATTTATATTTCTTCGCCATATAAGGGATTGCTTTTCATAATACCCCCTACATATGTTATGCTCTAAAAAGTACACCTATATGATCCAAATTCCTTACTGTTGCTAAATCGATAATATTTGTATCAATTTTTATCATAAAATATTGAAAATTAAACATTTTTGCGAAGAGGTTACTATTCAGGAGAAATTTGATATGGACTAAGGTCCACGACATCAAATTACTATCATGAGCCAAATTTTGATACCAGAATTTAGAGTTTTGAAGTATTATCTCACAGCGAGTG